>CANYLF010369682.1:0-15612 GCA_948193215.1 Bocquillonia castaneifolia
TTCACTCATAAGCATAGAAATACTAGAAGAATGCATGCACACACCAACGTTAAACACAATCATGCATTTATGTATATGCCATATACAAAGCAACCTTATAGGCCAATTGCTTTTAAAGGCCAACATTTTCATGGTCTAGCTTCTAAGAAATATCATTCTTTTCATAATTATAATTTGAAGCATAACAATGATGTTTTTAGAGCCAAGGATTGCAAAAAGCATATTTCTAGCAATGCATGCACATTTCATGGTTATTGTCATTATTGTCAAGCATATGAGCATAAAGCTTACTTTTACAATTCTAGAAAAGGATCTTACCATCCATTACCTTCATTCAGGAGATATTATTTTCATTATGGTGATTATGGTCATATTTCCTATAATTGTGCTTTAAAGAGAAAATGACCCAATACTAGGTTGGTTTGGGTTCTTAAAGGCACATGCACTAACCATGAAGAACCCAAGCATCTTTGGGTACCAAAAGTGCCAAATTGGTTTGTTTTGTAGGAAAATGAATCTACTATCAAGTGGGATTTCAAAGGGAGAAATTTATTTATGCTTGAATGGTGAATACAAGTAAATGATGCCTTAGTCAAACAAGAATGATGCCATAATATGCAATGGATATAAAGCTTCGATGAAAGCAAAGTCATTTTTGTGAAAAGGCTAAAGAGAGGTCAAAAGACATGGAAGACTTCTTAGAGAGCATAATAATGAGATTACTCTATGGTTTTGATGTGATCCAAGGTATGAAATAATGAACCATTGGCCAGGCAAGTTTTGAATTCATATGAGGAGTCTTCCAATTCGAATTCATTAAGATTGAATTCAAATATGGAGCATATTTTGGTCAAGATTGACAATGGCAATGGTAAGATGGCAATATTAACAATGGCAATCTTATGGTGATAATGGTGTGAAGAAAATAAGGTTGTTAGCTATTCTAATAAGCTTAAGCCAACAAACGAGACAAATGATCATTTTCAGTAAGACATGGTCACCCCTTACAATCTGCAGGCTTTTTACAAATCAACCAAGTCATCATGCTTAAGCCAACAACAAGGCAAATGATTAATATTTTCAATAAGATGTGGTCACGCCTTACAATATGTAGGATTCTTTCAAATCAACATAGTCAACAAATCAAATAAATCAACATTAGGGCATCCAAGGAAGTGTGGTCACACCTTCCTTTCCTTTTAGCTTTAGGTTTTTGACTTGTTCCCTTGTTTGTACAGTGTAACCCCACTATGTGACCTTAGTGGCTTAGGATTCTTAAGTTTGTTCCTTATTTTCTTTTGTAATTAGCTTAGGATCCTTAGTTTGTTCCCCATTTTCTTTTGTGACAACCCATGTCTCCTTATTCCTTTAGGGTTTTGGTTTATTTTTGAACACTATATATAGTGTGCTTATTGTATTAGGCAAAGATAACATTTGAATTGAATATTTTCTTTGAGTTTTCACTCTTTTGTTCATTAAGGTATTCCTTATTGAATTTCTTGGAATTAAACTAATTTGATTAGTTTAGTTCACATCTGCATTGTTTTAATAATTTATTAAACTTATTAAGCTTGATTAGGTTGTTGAACCTTCATCAATTTATAACTAGTGATCTTACTTCATCTATAACTAAGGGTGATAGTTCCGTTTCAATTGCAAATAACAAGTTAGATCTTTGGGTGACAATTTTGAACTTATTGGTAAGGGTCCTTCCTCAATATAGGATTCGATCTTATCAGCTTGGTTTCTCACTAATGTTTATATTGTGTTTGAACGTATCCTTTAAGTCCGGGTTTGTATAATTAAATCAAATAACAACATGATTTTTGTTTTTTTTAAAGAAAGAAAAAAATAGTAAGGAAAAATGAAACAAGAAGACTCAACAAAACAAAAAATAAACTTGTGAACAAAACAAGTTTATATAATCAAAAACATTACGGACTCAAACAAATACAAGGTGCGGACAGCTTGAAAAATTAAGGAAAAAAATTGCTAAAACAAGGAAAATTATTGCGGACAGAATTGAACAAGAAAACAAAATGCAATAATGAAAAGAACAAGAAAGAAAACTAATCAAACATACAAGTTCAGCTCTGATACCAAATGATACAAACCCGGACTTAGAGGATACGTTTAAACACAAGATAAAAGTTGGTGAGAAACCAAACTGATAAGATCAAATCCTATATTGAGGAAGCACCCTTACTAATAAATTCAAATTTGTCGTCCAAAGATCTAACTAGTTGTTTGTAATTGAAATGGAACTATAACCCTTAGTTATAAATGAACTAAGATCAATAGTTAAAACTAATCAAATTAGTTTAATTCTAAGAAATTCAATAAGGAACACCTTAATGAACAAAAGAGTGAAAACTCAAAGAAAATATTCAACTGAAATGTTATCTTTGCCTAATATAAAATAAGCACACTATATATAGTGTTCAAAAATAAACCAAAACCCTAAAGGAATAAGGAGACATGGGTTGTAACAAAAGAACATGAGGAACAAACTAAGGATCCTAAGCTACTAATAAAAGAAAATGGGGAACAAACTTAAGAATCCTAAGCCACTAAGATCACATAGTGGGGTTACAATGTACAAATAAAGGAACAAGTCTAAAACCTAATGCTAAAAGGAAAGGAAGGTGTAACCACACTTCCTTGGATGCCCTAATGTTTATTTATTTGACTTGTTGACTATGTTGATTTGTAAGAATCTTGCATATTATAAGGCGTGACCACGTCTTATTGAAAATAATCATCTGCCTTGTTGTTGGCTTAAGCATGATGACTTGGTTGATTTGTAAGAAGCCTGTAGATTGTAAGGTGTGACCACATCTTACTAAAATGATCATCTGCCTCGTTTGTTGGCTTAAGCTTATTAGAATAGCTAACAACCTTATTTTCTTCACACCATTGTCACCATAAGATTGCCATTGTCAATATTCCCATCTTACCATTGCAATTGTCAATCTTGACTGAAATATGCTCCATATTTGATTTCAATCTTCATGAATTTGAATTGCAAGACTCATATGAATTCAAAACTTGCTTAGTCAATGGTTCATTGTTTCATACCTTGGATCACATCAGGTTTTAAAGAACTCACCTTAAGAGGAACTCCCTATTTCCCATTACTTGTGATTTTGTGATGAGTTTTATGGTGATGGTTATTATTATATAATGATTATGATTATGATGAGTTTTATGAAAATTATGGTCGAAAATATTTTCATTTTTTTACAAAAATGATAATTTATAGAAATGATTTTTTTTTTTATAAATAATTGAATTTGAAATTTGTAAAATTCTTTTCTTATCTCAAAATTCTCCTTTTGAAGATTTGATTTTAAAGCTCTCTAAAAAGAAGAATAATTCTTTAAAAGAATGAAGTTTTTGGAATTTGAGTTCTTCATTTTTAAGAAAAGGTTAGTTGTTCCAAAGATAATACGTTTCAAGTTTTGAATAAATCTTTCTTTTTGTTCATCTTGCTAACAAATACTTAACTTTGAGAAATCATCTACACCTCATTTTTGTGATTGTTGTGAATCTTGTAATGAGTTTGTGTAAAAGATGATTGTGTTTGTGATTTTAATCAAGATGAGCTTGTAGCTTGACCAAACATTTCCATTCTTAATATTCAAAATTGTTATAGAAATGATTCTTTGAAAATAAAAAATGAACTTTAAGTTTTTACAAAATCAAATTTTTGATTTTTCAAAGTTTCCAAATTACGAATTTTGGGCTTAGTTGTATAAGTCACTCATCAAGTTCATAATAAACTTACTTTTGTACCCACATCTCATCTTTTCATGTCATAAGTAGTTAGCCATCAAGGTTTAAATTCATTGTCATTATTGTTTGAATTAGTATTATGAATTTTATTTCCTTGTTGGAGAGATCCATTTGAATTCTATTTCAATGGACACTTTTAATGCTAATAACCCTAAAGGACCCAAGTTTGTTTGGATACCAAAGAGCATATAAGTTTGTTTTTCTTGTAGGTGTATTTGATATCCATGAATATCAAAAACTGGTGGCATGAACAATGGTACAACGACCATTACATATCGTACAATGGACCGTTAGCAAAATGAAATGGGTTGTTGCACATAAAAAATTTGTTGTCAAAAGATCTAGTAGGTTACATGAGCAAAGAGGTTGTGCAATGAGCCATGCAAGGAGCCATTGTATTAAGTGCAGTGACCCATTACACATCGTACAATGGGCCATGCACATTCAAGTAGCAAACCTTAATCCAACTACAACGAGTTGTTACCTCTGTAATCATCATGGGCTTAATGCAACGATCATGGAGATTTAAAGAAAGCCCATGCCATTCAAGTGCAAATTTATAATGGATTTTCAAAGCACATTTCAAGAAAATGAAGAGGCAATGAGATAATTATTGAAGGGGAGCTATTGGCATGAAAAAGTTGGTAAGACAAACTTCTTTCCAATTGGTATAACCTTTAGTGAGTGCTTAACACATTATTGCTTATTTAAAATATGATTAAAAATGTGTTGAGCATACTTGTGCTGTGAACATGCATGATTTATTGATGGTCAATATTTCAGGGGGAGTTTCTATCTTTGTTGCTTGATAGCATTATTGTCTTCATAAGGGGAGTTTGAGATATATTCTTGAGTTGATAACTTGATTTGTTATCTCATGCATTTCTTGAGAATTATATTTTATGCTTATATTCCCTTTGGATTATGATAAGGCATGTGCTTAGTATTTTATCTTATAGCCTTGTCATGCTTGGTTTGTAATGCATTTTGCTATCATGTTATCATTGGTATTCATTTCCCTTAATGTGATATCCTTTATGGCATGTGTATTCTCTTTGGTGACAAAATACGTGAGTTTATTTGCATTCACATGTCCCTTTTTCCCTATGTTTTCAATTGATTTCAAGTTGATCATTTTTTTTTGAAAAAAGGAAGTTGTTTCATGGTTATATCTTTTTTGTATATCTTGTCCTCATCCTATGCATATTCACATATTTTATCTTCCTTATTTATGACATTATTTGGAGATAATGTGTATTTGAGGGGGAGATAAATATTTTGAATATGCATCGATCACATTTGTAAGGGGGGAGAGATATATGCTTGTATTTTCTTAATGAATCTAATCCTTTACTCCTAGAAATGATGTTTGAATTGATGTTGTAGGCAAGCCTGATGAGTCAAAGCCATTTAATATGATGAGCAAGCTAAGCTACACAAGGAGTAAGATGATTTTCAGCATAACTCCTCAAAAGGTGAAAGTGATTCAATACCTATTAAAGGGAGCAAATCATTTCTAGTAGCATCAACATCAAGGCATCACAATTGATATTCTAACCAACTCATTTCAATTTCAATTGGTGTCATCATCAACTATCATTCACATGATAAAATCTTTTTTCAAAGAGCTAAGTTCTCTTCATCTTTTCCAATGCCTATTTCTTTGATTCTTAGCATTTACATTCTTTATGTTTGAATACTTCTTATGCCCTTTTGAATGATTCCAAAAAGGGGGAGAAGTATTTGATTTAGAGACTATGTTTTGTCATCATCAAAAAGGGGGAGAATATTGACCTCAAGGATCCATTAGTGATTTTGATGATGCAAAACATTGTCTTATTGCTAATATGTTTGCTAAGTGTTTTATAGGTGATGGATGCAATATAAGTGTACAAGAGCATTTGATAAATATAACTAAGTGCCATTGAGGAAGTTTTGGTAATGAATGAAAATTATGAGTGATGATGATGAAGTTCTTAATGGTGTTCAAAATGTTATATGAAGATTGGAATGAGTGTTGATGAGTGTAAGAATAAAAGTTTAGGTGGATAAGTTTAAGTGTAAACCTAACTAAAACACTTAAGAATTGGTTAGACTAAGCTTGGGAAAGGGTATTTGTAATACCCGCAATTTCTGTTTTAATTAATTTCTAATTCAAGAATTAATTAATTAAGTTTAAATCTTTAAAAATTAAAATCGAAGGTTATTGATGTCCGTTTAAGTGAAAATTTTGACTCAACGTGTTAAATATGTTCCCGAACTCGTGGTAAAATTTTAGAATAAAATCGAGTTAATGATATGATTTAATCAAAGAAAAGGACCTAACTGAAAACCTGAAAACTTGGTTCTACATACCCCAAATCATCTGCTGGGTCCATTTGAAAACAAAGACTTCAGAATTAATTACCATAACAGTACCTATATTCTCTGAAGACCACCACTATAGCCCGAAACCTTCTCACTGTCCATTCATCACTGTCCGGCCACCTCAAGCAACGATCCACCTACCAAATTAAAGCTTGTGAACTCCTCTTCAATCTGACATAAAGAACTTCAGCAGCCGTTGCCTGGTTTAAGAGAAATCGACTCCTAAAGCTACATTAAAACTAGCCACCGTGGAAACCCATTCTCTAGCCATTTTCAACCCTCCAAACCACCAAAATTGAGCTTAGCACCCTCCAAAACCCCTAGAAGCTCTAGACTGTGACTGTGACTCATCAAAAACGGTGGTGAACGGAGCTCTTCTTCCTTCGATGGTGGCAGACTGATTTTTGTTAGATCCGTGAGTTTTTACTTCATCTAAAGGCATGTGAAGGCTACTAGGGGACTCCTGGGATGATTGTGCCACTGGTGAATGAGTTCCAAAGCCTTCAGGCTGCCATCCATGGCGGCGGTTGAGTCCCACACGCCGCCATGGGAGGTGGCTGTGGGGTCCGACCCAAAAGTCAGTGTTTATATTTTTAAAAATTAGAGAAAATAATTTCGGACAACTTTAGTGAAGGACTAATAGGCAAATAATGTGTAGTTTGTAAATTAAAAATCTCGAAAGTGAATTATCGATTTATGGAATTCCTCGAACTACTTGCTGCGCATCTAAGTTAATTGTTTGGATGTTTTATATGTCATAAGCATGTAATATATGTTATAATTAACTCAAATTGGATTTGATTTGGATGAATTTAATAATCGGATTAATTAATTGGATATTAGGACTGTTTAGACCATGTAACTAAATATTGGATTTTTGAACTCTTAAGGACTGTTTAGAAATTAAATAAGTATAAATTGATAGATATAAAATGGTGTGATAAGTTTGATAATATATAAACATGGATAATGTTGGTTTAATGTTGTAACTGTTGTGTTTGGTAAGTCTGGGTAAATTGGTAGGCCTAGTAGTTGGTTGTGCTTATAGAATTGTTGTTCTATGCAGGATGGGCTCCACTTCGGTGGAGAGATGTCCATTACAGGGGAGGTTTTGTCAAATTTTCAGTAGAATTTTCTCTTAAAACTTGATATCGGGTTTATCGGTGTAAGTAATATAATGTGTTATAGTTATAGGTTGATGATATACGTTTCGATCTTTATATAGTAATCGAGAATTAATTAGGAGTAGGTTATGTCTTTAATCTAAATCATATTCTTTATATATTCTGTAGAGAGTAGCCGAGGTAGTGAAAGAGACAATAGCTCAGGGGCGTAGGGAGGCGCTCGTTCTTGCTATGAGTTAATTGCATATTTATGATTTGCTTTTAGATTAAAATCATTTTATGTTATCATAATCATTATCATAAACATTTAGCATTTGCATATACATAATATACATATACATACATATATATATATATAGCCATGCATTATAGTTGTTATATTTAAGTATATATATTTGTTATTGTGGATATTGCGAATGCATGGTATGCTGCAATTATGATGTGTGATGGACAGAGGATGGTTGTGGGACGAGCTACCTAGTGGTTGTCACCAGGCTGTGTGCACACAGGAGTCAGGTATGTATATTTGTGATTGATATTAAGGACGGGGCTTGCTCGATTATGGATCTCGGGTGCCAATCCTTCATTGTTTGTTATAACTGTGGCTTGCTCGGTTGTGGATCTCGAGCGCTAGATGATTATATTGAATTAAGAGAAACTATTTGAAAATAAGAGAATTTGAATTATTATGGGGGATTAGAGGGATATTAGGAGTTCTATTTCAGTCCTCCTCCTTATATGATTTGATTGTTGCATTCATTAGTGTGATTGTGCGTATACTATGTATTTTATTATTATATATTACTATAGTGTGTGTTCGTGTGTGATCTAGGTTGCATTTAATAAATATGCTATTAATTCACTCAGTGAGGTCTGACTTCCTTCAATTTATTTTCAGGAATTCTTCTCAGACCTCTATCAGATCTCTACGTCGGACTTCTTCTTCTCCTATAATTTTATGCTGGTTTCCTGCTTAATCTATTGGATGTATTACTATTCTAGAAGCTGCAGTAGTAGCTTTGTTGTATTAGGATGTTTTGGTTATGATGATGTTGGATATGTCTTTAACATGTTAATGATGATATTATCTTTAGATGGTTTTGAATGATTTTCTGGATGATTATAGCCCTGGGAGGCTCCAGCTATTATGCTGGTTATATTATGACTATGTATGATTATTATGATGGATTATTTATGATTCTTATTAACAGGTTTATATCTATTTGTGTGAAACCAGAATATATAATTTTGGTAGATTATATCTGTTATGATGTTTATCATGTTTAGGCTAGCCACGGGTTCCGGTAGCGTATAGCTTTTTCGTTCCCTAGCACCGGTCACGTAATCTGGGATTGGGTCGTGACAATGTTGGTATCAGAGATTATGGTTTTATTTTATACATATTTTGTTTTCTTAGAGTGTCAGAGTCTTTCTTGAAACTACTGCAGCATAGGATCCTTTATCATTTTTGTTAAGTCTTCCTTGTTTTTAGAATTTAGCGTACCATTAGGATTTTTGTTTGTTACTAAAGTTTATCTGTTTGCTTCTCAGAATGAATCGATGATGATGTCGAGGTGTGCAGCAACCTGAAGAGGAAGGGGATCCTGCTTTAGAACATGGGGTAGTTCCTCCAGAGGAAGAGGAACCTGCACAGCCTCGACATAGAAGCAGACCTAGAAATTAGGGAAGGCATCTACGCGCCCAAGGTGGAAATGAGCAACCACCACCACAGGGTTTTGCAGCCATTGACTAGGCTAGTGTGGAGGCTATGGCTAAGGGTATAGCCTAGGCTTTTCAGCAGCCTAGACACGTTTTTGATCTGGAGGCGATCATTACTTTTGCCAGATCTTTCAGAGTACCATTTGATGGATTAGGGGACCCTACGGATTTTTTGAATATGATACGGAACAGAGTATCTTTTGCTGTAAATGATTCATAGAAAGTCCGCATGGTTGAGACGTGCATGGAGAGGGAAGCTTATGATTGGTTTATAGCTGCTATTAGACCGATTATTGACACCATTACTTGGGAGGAGTTTGAGCATAGATTCCAGTAGTATTTTATGCACATGTCATATCAGATGCAAAATAGGGTTCAGTTGATGACTATCTTGAGAAGGGGAAATGAGATAGTTTCTGAATATGCTAACAGATTCAGGAGATTACTGAGGTTTGCAGGCCCTATGGTTGAGGATAAGGCACAGATGGTACACATGTACGTTGCTGGTTTAGGGCCCGAATATGCTAGTATGAGGACATATGAACAGGATTTGGATTCTGTTTATGTGGAGGCGGTGTCTATTGAGGAGAGACTTTAGAAGCACCGTGTAGTTCCTAGATCTGGTGGTGCTGGTAGTTCCTGATCTAGAGGGCAGACTAGTGGTTATGCTGGAGGACAGTATAGTACGGGTATGCAGTAATCACAGGGGACCTTTTGAAGTAGACCTGGTGGACAGATGGAGTATGGTCAGGCTGGGTCATCATAAATAGTTCAGTATGCTCCCTGCATTCATAACAGAGGCAGGCATGGCCATGGGGTTAAAGGTAGTTCATTCTACAGAGCTGGCAGCTGTAGTAGTGGTTAGAGTGCGGGGTATAGCAGTACTGGCTATAGTAGTTCTAATTCTGGCCTTAATTCTTGTCAAAATTATGGTAGAGTCCATCAGGGACCATGCCACCTTGGCCAGGATGTGTGCTACAGATGTGGACAGCAAGGACACTATGTGAGGAATTATCTGTTTTACCCTTCCCCTAGTCAGACACAGTTTCATTTGGCTTCTTCAGCATTCAGTGTGGCACAGCCGCCAATTCAGTCACGACCCCAGTATTCGATCCCCTTTCAGTCAAGACCCCAGTATTCGATCCCCTTTCAGTCAAGACCTTATCAGGCAAGCCCTTTTCAGGATGGATTTCAGATGACAGGCCAGCATGGCCGAGGGTATGGAGGCAGAAATGGTGGTAGATTTGGTGGTAGGACTAATGGTAGAGGCACGAGTCAAGCTTCTACTTCACAGCAGCTTGGTGGGGGCCAGTCCTGGGTGTTTACTCTCACACCACAGGATGCGTAGACTTTGAATGCAGTTGTTGCAGGTACTATATCGGTATGTTATACTGAAGCCTTTGTCTTATTTGGCCTTGGTGTGACGCATTCTTTTATTTCTCCTACCTTTGCATCGAGAGCTGGGTGTAGAGGGACTAGGATGTTAACTCCTTTGTCAGTGGCCACTCTCTTGAGTGAAGCTCTGGTTCTTGACATTGTTTTCCCACTATGCCCTATGAGAATTGAAGATAGAGAGATGATGGCAGATTTAATATTACTGGATGTGATGGATAGTGATGTGATCCTAAGGATGGATTGGTTGTCTGAGCATTATGCTACCTTAGATTGTAAAATGAAAGAAGTGATACTTAGAATGCCTGAAGATGAAGAGTTTAGGTTCAGAGGTGAGAAATGTGTGATGCCTCAGAATCTAATTTCTGCCATTACAGCAAGGAAGTTGCTCAGGAGTGGATGTCAAGGATTTCTGGCAGTGGTTAGAGATACAACACTGGAAGCAGATGATGTGAGTGATGTTCCAGTAGTATGTGAGTATCCGGATGTATTTCTAGAAGAGTTGCTAGGATTGCCACCTGATAGGGAGATTGAATTATGTATTGATGTAGTACCTGGAACAGCTCCCATTTCTATACCGCCATACAGAATGGTCCCAGCTGAGTTGAAGGAGCTGAAAGAGCAGTTACAGGAGATACTCGATAAGGGTTTCATTAGACCCAGTATTTCCCTTGGGGTGCACCTGCTTTGTTTGTGAAGAAGAATAATGGTACACTCTGACTCTGTATTGATTACAGAGAGCTGAACAAGGCAACAATCAAGAACAAGTATCCGCTTCCTCGAATAAATGACTTGTTTAATCAACTGCAAGGTGCCAAATGCTTTTCTATGATCAATTTGAGATTAGGTTATCATTAGTTGAGGATCAAAGAAGAAGAAGTGCCAAAGACTGCATTTCGGACTAGATATGGTCACTATGAGTTTTTAGTTATGTCCTTTGGGTTGACTAATGCTCCAGCAGCCTTCATGGATTTGATGAACAGAGTATTCAGACCATTTCTAGATTGGTTTGTGATCATTTTTATTGATGATATCATAGTATATTCTAGAAGTATGGAAGAATATGAACAACACTTGAGGATGGTGTTAGAGACTTTGAGAATTGAGCAGTTGTATGCGAAATTCTCTAAATGTGATTTTGGCTGGATAGTGTTATTTTCTTGGGGCACGTGGTGTCCAAGGAAGGAATTCATGTTGATCTAAAGAAGATTGAAGTGGTATTAGATTGGCCTGGACCTACCACAGTCACAGAGATTAGAAGCTTTTTGGGTTTGGCAGGCTACTATCAGAGATTTGTACAAGACTTCTCTTGGATAGCAGCACCATTGATATGGCTAACTCAGAAGAGTGTCAGTTTTGAGTGGGACGAAGCTTGTGAGAATAGCTTTCAGTTGCTAAAGGAGAGGTTGACTACAGAACCTGTGTTGACCTTACCTTCAGGGACTGATGGCTTTACTGTGTACTGTGATGCTTCAAGAGTGGGTTTAGGGTGTGTGTTGATGTAGAATGGGTGAGTAGTGGCATATGCTTTTATACAGTTGAAGAATCATGAGAGGAATTACCTTGCCTATGATCTGGAACTGGTAGCTGTTGTGTTTGCATTAAAGATTTGGAGGCATTATCTCTATGGTGTACCCTGTGAAATATATACTTATCATAAAAGCCTAAAGTATATATTTCAGAAGAGTAACTTGAATATGAGACAGACTAGATGGTTGGAGCTACTGAAGGATTATGATTATTTGATCATGTATCATCCTGGAAAGGCGAATGTTGTGGCAGATGCCTTGAGCAGGAAATCAGCTGGAAGTCTTGCTCATATTAGTGTTAGGAGGAGACCTCTGTACAGAGAGATTGATCAACTGTTTGATCAAGGATTGCAATAGTGGGTGAATAAGCATGGATGTTTGATAGCACAGTTCAGAATAAGATCTGTGTTTCTGGATAGGGTGAAAGCAGCTCAATCATAGGATTCAGAGTTACAGAAGATTCTATACTAGGTGTAACAAGGTATAACAGAATAGTTTAGGGTTGATGGTGTAGGCATTTTGAGGATGGGCACTAGGGTTTGCGTGCCTAAGGTTGATAGCCTGCAAAAGGAGATTATGGAAGAAGCTCACCATACACCTTACAGTCTTCATCCAGGTACAACTAAAATGTACCATGATCTGAGAAGCATGTACTAGTGGAGTAGAATGAAGAAGAATATAATAGAGTTTGTGTCCAGGTGCATGACTTGTTAGAAAGTTAAGTTAGAGCACCAGAGGCCTTATGGATTGATACAACCATTACCTATCCCAGAGTGGAAGTGGGACATGATCACGATCGACTTTGTAGCCGGGTTACCCTGTACCCGGAATGGGTATGACTGAATCTGGGTGATTGTTGATAAATTGACCAAGTCAGCTCACTTTATACCTGTAAAGAAAAACTACACCGTGTAGAAGTTGGTTGAATTGTACATTTCTGAAATAGTACGTCTGCATGGAGTTCTAGAGTCCATTGTATTAGATAGAGATTTGAGTTTCACCTACATGTTTTGGAGAGAACTGCAGTCAGCTTTGGGAACCAGATTGGATTTTAGCACATCTGTTCACCCTCAGACTGATGGGCAGTCTGAAAGAACCATACAGACCTTGGAAGACATGTTACGGATGTGTGCCACGGATTTTGGTGGCTATTTGGACTTGAACATTCCGTTGATTGAATTTGCTTATAACAATAGCTATCATGCCAACATTGAAATGACACCGTTTGAAACATTGAAATGACACCGTTTGAAGCATTGTATGGCAGGAAGTGCAGATCCCCATTGTGTTGGGATATTGGTAAGAGGCAGCTTTCTGGACCGGAATTGGTTCAGATTACTTCTGAAAGGGTTCCATTGATACAATAAATATTGAAGACAACTTTTAGCTGACAGAAGTGTTATGCAGATCCTAAGAGAAATGATGTTTCTTTCAATGTTGGCGACTGGGTGTTTCAGAAGGTGTCACCCATGAAAGGTGTGATGAGATTTGGCAAGAAGGGTAAATTGGCACCTAGATATATGGGACCATATGAAATCAAGGCTAGAGTTGGTGATGTGGCTTACAGATTGGCCTTGCCACTAGAGTTATCTAGAATTCATCCGGTTTTTCATGTATCGATGCTGGGGAAGTACATTTCAAACACATCACATATAATTCAGATAGATGACATTGAGATCGAGGAAGATCTGACATATGATGAGTACCCAGTAGCTGTGATTGATCACCAATGAGACAGTTACGATCCAAGTCAATCCCGATGATGAAAGTAGTGTGGAGGAATCACTCTGTTGAAGATTGTACTTGGGAGCTGGAGCAAGATATGTGGGAGCAGTTTCCCCACTTGTTTCTATAATAAGGTATGGCTTTAAATTCGAGGATGAATTTATCTTAAGGTGGGGAGAATGTAATACCCGTAATTTTCATTTTAATTAATTTCTAATTCAGAAATTAATTAATTAAGTTTAAATCTTTAAAAATTCAAATTAGACGTTATTGATGTCCATTTGAGCTAAATTTTTGACCGAACATGTTAAATATGTTCCCGAACTCGTGGTAAAATTTTGGGATAAAACCGAGTTAAGGATAAGATTTAATTAAAGAAAAAGACCTAATTGAAAACCTCAAAACTTGGTTCTATATACCCCAAATCATCTCCTGGGTCCATTTGAAAATAAAAACTTCAGAATTAATTACCACAACAGTACCTATATTCTTTGAAGACCACCACTGTAGCCCGAAACCTTCTCACCGTCCGGCCACCTTAGGCAACGATCCACCTACCAAATTAAAGCTTGTGAACTCCTCTTCAATCTGACATAAAGAACTTCAGCAGCCGTTGCCTGGTTTAAGAGAAATCGACTGTCGAAGTTAAGTCAAAATTGGCCACCATGGAAACCCATTCTCCAGCCATTTTCAACCCTCCAAACCACCAAAATCGAGCTTAGCACCCTCCAAAACCCCCAGAAGCACTAGACTGCGACCGTGAATCATCAAAAATGGTGGTGAACGGAGCTCTTCTTCCTTCGACTGTGGCGGACTGATTTTTGATAGATCCATGAGTTTTTACTTCATCTGGAGGCGTGTGAAGGCTGCTAGGGGACTCTTGGGAGGATTGCACCGCTGGTGGGTGAGTTCCAAGGCCTTCAAGCTACCGTCCATGGCGGTGGTTGAGTCCCGCACGCCGCCATGGGCGGTGGTTGAGTCCCGCACGCCGCCATGGGCGGTGGCTTTGGGGCCCGACCCAAAAATCAGTGTTTATACTTTTAAAAATTAGAGAAAATTATTTCAAACAACTTTAATAAAGGACTAATAGGCCCGAAAGTGAATTAGTGATTTATGGAATTCCTCGAACTACGTACTACGCATCTAATTTAATTGTTTGGATGTTTTATATGTTATAAGCATGTAATATATGTTATAATTAACTCGAATTGGATTTGATTTGGATGAATTTAATAATCAGATTAATTAATTGGATATCAGGACTGTTTAGACCGTGCAACTGAATATTGGATTCTCAGACTGTTAAGGACTGTTTGGACATTAAATAAGTATAAATTGATAGATATAAAATTATGTGATAAGTTCGATAATATATAAACATGGATAATATTGGTTTAATGCAGTAACTGTTGTGTTTCCTGTAGTTGGTTGTGCTTATAGAAGTGTTATTTCTATGCAGGATGGGCTCCACTTCGGTGAAGAGATATCCGTTACAGGGAAGGTTCTACCAAATTTTTGATAGAATTTTTCTCATAAAACATGATATCGGGTTTATCGGTTTAAGTAATATAATGTGTTATAGTTAAAGGTTGATGATATACGTTTTGATCTTTATATAGTAATCTAGAATTAATTAGGAGTAGGTTATGTCTTTAATATAAATCATATTCTTTATATGTCACGGCCTAGTTTCTAAATTAGGGAATAAACACTAATCATATCATGACATTTGCACCATAATTGTATGTAATGCATTACATAATATTGATTGGTAGAGTAATTTTTTTGAGAGCATCTAAGTTATGGAAGTTTGGGGTAGTAAGGACCTAGTTGTAAGAAAAGTTAGAGGATCTATTTGTAAAAGAAGTATGAGAGTTGGATTAGATAGTTAGTAGGAATAAGTTTGGGGAGTGGTGTAGGGAAAGTGTTTCTAGAAGGGAGGACAAGTGTCCTTATAAGGG
>CANYLF010370112.1:0-11306 GCA_948193215.1 Bocquillonia castaneifolia
TGCATCCATTAGATACAAGGACGTCATGTACGATATCAAGGATGCTTAGAAGAAGAAAAAGAAGAAAGATCTGAGTGTTCCAGATGGAGTTTGGAACTAGTGGGTGAAGGATTGGGACAATCCTACTTACCAGAAGAAGTGTGAGATGCAGAGCAGCAACCGTCGATCTGAACGAGTCGGAGCAGGGACTGGCATGTCCACTCACACATGTGGATCGCGATCGATGGTTGAGCACGAGCGCGCTCTAGTCTTATTTTAAACTTCCTTTTATATATATATATATATATGTTTGTTTTCCATCATGGTTTCAAATTTTATTTCTCTATATTCATTGTTTATTTACTTTTCATGCTTTAAGTAATTGATGGATGTAATATTAATTGTTTAATGATTGGAATGTGTCATTAGTTATGATTTGCTTCGGAATATATATATATATGTGTGTGTCTGTGTGTGTGTGTGTCTGTTTTTTTTAACATGTTTTGAATTGTAGACTCAAAAGGAGGGAAAGAAGCCATCCGCTCCTCGTTTATTCCGGTATACTCACACGAAGGATCATGATGACAAGACCTTCGTCAATGAGAGATCTCGTGCTGCACATGTAATGTGTTTATCACGTTAATTATAACAGTTACTTTATTGTACAATTTGTCTACTAAAACTGTTGGTTATATTTACACTTCTTACGTTTGTTTTGTAGAATAAATATTACATCCATCAATTACTTAAAGCATGAAAAGTAAATAAAGAATGAATATAGAGAAAGAATGAATATATATATATATATATATATATATATATATATATATATATATATCTGTGTGTGTGTGTTTTAACATGTTTTGAATTGCAGACTCAAAAGGAGGGAAAGAAGCCATCTGCTCCTCTTTTATTCCGGTATACTCACACGAAGGATCATGATGACAAGACCTTCGTCGATGAGAGATCTCGTGCTGCACATGTAATGTGTTTATCACGTTAATTATAACAGTTACTTTATTGTACAATTTGTCTACTAAAACTGTTGGTTATATTTACACTTATTACGTTTGTTTTGTAGAATAAATATGAGGAGTTGTTAGCTGCTGCGACTCAAGCACATTCATAGTCAGTTTCGGGTACAGGTGATGCTGCAGCTGGTAGTTCTAGTTCAGCAGTTCCATTTACTGTTGATGAGAATCAGCTATGGTACGAGGCTGTTGAGGGCGGCAAGAAGCAGGATGTATATGGAGTTGGATCGTCTACATCCTCATATTACGCCGATACATACGGTGCTCCACCTCTACCTCCGGGACCATTCTCGAACTTGTTTCCGAGTATGGATGTGTTTAATGATGCGGCGAGGCGTGTATTTCAGTATAAGATGGCAGATACGATGAGACACCTGATGGACTTCGAGGATGATGCAACTGAGTTGCGAGCTCAGTTGAATTTTTTTACTGAGAAGTGCCGCGAATTTGGAGTGCCGTTCAACCCCGATGATATACCTCGGATCATACGACGTACTACTGGACGTACTTCAGCTGCAGATGCTACTTCAGCTACGGACACTACTTCATCAACCCCTACTGTAGCCGCAGGCACTAGTACATCAGCCCCATCGACGACCGCACCTGCACATGTAGTAGACCCCTCAGTCCCCCAGCAGCAGCACGAGGCTGACGATACTAGGTTGGATGATCCTTAGATCTGTTATTTATATGTACACTTGTGTTTGGGTTTACATATTCCTTCTCTTACATTACTTATATTTTTAGTATTTTTACTAACTCTTTATTTATATTTTATTACAGAGTTATGTTGTTCTTTTATATATTTAGTTAAATTTAAATTTGTTTACTTATTTTATATATAATAAATATTATCTATCATATATAATATTTATTATATATTATATTATATTATTTAATATATATTATATAATATAATATAATATACTATATTATATTATAAATATTATATATAATTATATTAAATTAATATCAAAATATATATTTAAAAAAATTATTAAAATTACCGACTGAATAGTGACCAATTACCGACCATAATTCTTTTTAAATATCGTTCGGTATTCGGTCAAAAAACGATCGGTATTTTACCAACAACTTACAGACCAACTACCGACCGAATAATAAAAAATAAATCGGTCGGTAATTGGTCACTAATATGGTCGGTGAATTACCGACCACTTACAGACCATCTATCGACCGAATATTCAAAAATAAATTGGTCGGTAATTGGTCACTAAAACGGTCGGTAAATTTGGCGACCGAATATCGACCAACTACCGACCAAAAGTAATGTGGTCGGCAAATTTTCTTTTCGGTCGGTAAAATACCGATCGTAAGGCAAAATCGGTCGGTCTTTGGTTTACCGACCGATTAATAAGGTCGGAAAACGGTCGGTAAAGTCAATTACCAACCGAAAATTTAATGTTGCCGACCATAATTTCGATCGGTAAATAGTAGATTTCTAGTGGTGATAATTCAAAAAAAGACACTAAAATTTTACTCATTTTAAAGACATGATTTGATTAGTTGATAGAAAAAAATAATAATTTGGGAATGCAAATCATGCAACAATTTGATATATAACATTGAACAGTGTTTTTAAAACAATTGCAAATTCCTGTTCATAAGCACGGTTCTATTTCCTTCAGCTTTATTATATAGATATAGATTGTCATCTTCCCAAATACCTTAATTTTTAAGTTCACAAAATTTTGATCATAATAAAAATATCATCCTTTTCGTTTAATGTTCTTTGTAAATTCCATTAAATTTGATGGGATTTGATCCCCTTAATATTTAAAACTTAGAATTCCAAATGAACTTTGATTTAAACCAAACAAAAGATGTTTAGAATTGTAAATAAATTTCACAAATTTTATAGAATTCATTTATACCAAACACACCCTAAACTTATTGAATTAGGGATCGCCAAAAGAGGAACTTCCGCTTTTATATATTTTTTTTCTAATGTTTTGTTGAATAACACAAAAATACATATAAAAATTTGGGGGCCACACAGAAGCAGAATAACTCAAACAGCCAAGGCACTTGAATTGCATTCACCAAAATTGCCCACCAAACAAAACAAGATTCAGGTTGCAACTAAGCAACCTTGACAACAATAGAAGCCCACCAAAATGCCGAGCACAGCTCCAGCAAGCACTTGCGATGGAGTATGGCCTAGAAGTTCCTTCAGTTTTCTCTGGCTGATAGGGTGCCCTTGAAACAAATCCTCAACGATCATATTAAGAACCTATTATGTTCAAGGCAATAAAATAGCTGCAACTCAGTTCCCCACAAAAGCCAAGGACTGGTACTTTACATTGGAAAGCTATATATGAAAATAAACATTTTAATGAGAAAGAGATGCTACTTTTAATAAGCCAACTAGAAGACCGTTATGTATGGAGACACAAAATAAAAGCGAAACTTTCAAGTTGTGCTGCAGTTTAAAGTACTGCAAAAAGTTCATATTTACATGCAGTGTAAATTGCAGAGGAAAAAAGTTCCAACTCATATTTACATGCAGTGTAAATTGCAGACGAAAAAAGTTCACCACAACAATACTACTTACAGGCTATTCTCACAGTTGATTTCAAAATTTGATCATGAGAAGTTAAGTCATGCACCCAAACCAAATTCATTTTGACCAATCATTTTAGAGCTCCAAAAACAGTCTGGTGACTTTAATTCTTCAACTTAGCGTAAAGTGCCTTTGCTGAACAAGGACATTAGAGGTAAAATCTATCAAGTTTTCAAAATCAGGTAGGCCCAACACCAGGACATATACACATGTCTAGTCAGTGGAAGGAGGATGGAAGAGGGATGGGTGTAGGGGCTGAGAAGGTGGGGCAAATGGGAGCACCATAAACTTAGGTAGAAGTGTTAAACTGACAAATCATATATGTGCATCACAATTGACTTGATACATTGAGAGTCTCCTATTTAAGCACAAATAATGTGAATAAGAGCTCATTATGATGCCAACTTCAATGAACTGACTGATGCAAAAATCATCAAAGTACCAGGCTTCATGGTTCTCTATAAAATAAAGCAGCATACTTTCCCCAAGTGATAAGCACGCATTTGGACAACCTAGAACATGTTAACCTGATGAATTGAATTCAGGCTTCAACTTTCAGATATCTAATCCTTATTAAGAATGAAACAAACTAAAGCGAATGCCCAATCCACTTAATAAGATCTTCATTAACTCTGTATCTATCTGTTGCAATTCCATCTTAAACATGCAAAATTGTTAATTATCAACATCGAAACTCTTTGCCTCCTCATTAAATAGGCCAGAGAGAAAGACATGGACATAAGTCAACTCTGCTCCATTTTCTAGAAACAGCATGAAAATGAGGCAGAACATAAAACCAAACATTCAAATTTCAAACTAAATATCAATTTCAATAATTTCATCTCCAAAAAGAATCGAAATAAGGGTTTGTTTGCTACTTGGTTGCTCAAATACCAAAATTCAGACCTTTGCACATAGATACCTATCAGGATTATCCGCTTAACAGTGAAAAAAATCGTCGGTTAAAGGTAGATCATCAAGTGCAATCTTTTCATTCAAACCAATATCATCGTTGTTGGTACGGGTTGATTTCATAATAAGACACAGACAATACAAAACGCTAACAAATTTGTACGGACACCAAGCAATAACAGCAAAAGCAACGCAAGGGGCAGTAACCTATAACTTACACTTCACATAACCACAAAAGGATAGGAATTTTCACTCGATCAACAAAATGAAAAAACACAAAAAAGTATGTGGAAAAGTAAACTAATTACCTCAGCTTGCATCCCGGCATGACGCCTAACGCCAATTGCATCATACATTACAATAAGACTAAACCCCAAACAAACAGGAAACAAAGAATCAGCAACTCCATGACAAAGCGCAACAGATGTAGTCAAAGCAGTACAGAGAGCAGAATGTGAAGAAGGCATTCCACCAGAAGCAAACAATACCCTCAAATCCCATTTCTTCTCCACAAAGAAATTCAAGATCACTTTTATTGACTGAGCACAAAACCAAGCAAGCAATCCGGATATAAAAGTTGGGTTAGCTGCTAATGTTGCTACAAAAGGACTAATCTTGACCTTAGCATTTGATGTTATGCTTAATAAAGCAACTCCAAAAGCTCCATTTTGCATGTAATTACCACTGTAATCATTGATAGCTTTCTCTGATTCTTCACTGTAAGCTTGCAACCGAGAAACCCATTTCTTGGTTTGTGAAAAGGCTATGAACTTGAGTCTTTGCAAGATTGGGACTAAAACCCATAAAGGGTTAAAAGAAAAGGCAACATTTTTAAGTGGGTGCTGAAGATTTGAAGGAACTGGAGTTGTAGTTGTACAGGAGAAGCAAACTGGAGAGGAGGTTGTTTTATAAGGAGTAAAATGAGTAAACTTAAAGAATGAAAAAGATTTATTATAATTAGGAGAAGGAGAAGGATTAGAATGGAAGAAGTTAAAACTAAAAGGGGGTTTGTTAAGGGTTAAAGAGTCCATGAGACTGAGAAGGGACTAAAACTGATTTGTTAGCTTAAAATAAGGCTGCATTGCAATTGCAATTGCAATTTGCAAGGTGGGTAATGGAATGGAATAGTCTAGAGACGGAAGGAAATAATAGCATATGCTATTGCTAGTTGCTACACAAGGATTGGCTCCTTCGAATAGTGAGTGTTTGTGGAGGATAAAAGAGAGAACCCTTAGTATCTATTAATATAACGAATACGCCATTGAATCTCATTTTAGGCAGAGAATATGCTAATATTATGGACTTTAAACTCAAAAGCCCGACAACCGGATCGTTTAAGGTTGTTCTCTTTGGGCGGGCCCTTGACTGGATGGGTAGGAGAAGGGTAATATGGTAAAAGAATAGAGAAGTACGTTAGAAGGATTCCACGGTCACACTTAAATATAACCAACACAACACAGGCTTTAAATTTCCCGGTTGATTCGCCAACCTCTTCTTCTTCATTTTTGGTTTGATTGAGAAATAAATAAATGGAGAATTTGATATCATTAGTAAACAAGATACAAAGAGCGTGCACTGCCCTCGGCGATCATGGGGAAGAAAGCGCTTTGCCTACTCTCTGGGACTCTTTACCTGCCATTGCTGTCGTCGGTGGCCAGGTTTCTCTTTTCTCTCTCCTCTCTCTCTCTCTCTATATGTATATCACAAATAATAATAATATTATTATTATATACAAAATGCGATCAATTTCATTTTAATTTGACCAGTGTTAGATTAATTTGAATATTTTATGTGCACGTATGTGATTTTTAGAGTTCAGGGAAGTCTTCGGTGTTGGAGAGTATTGTTGGAAAAGATTTTTTACCTCGTGGTGCAGGTATTTTTATTATTATATATAATCTGCATGCTGTTAATTAATTCATTAATCGATTAATTCCTTTCACGATATGTATGATCTCCATTTCCACGCTTCTAATTCTCCTAATTACAATTACAGGGATTGTTACACGGCGTCCTCTTGTCCTTCAGCTTCATAGGATCGATGAAGGAAGAGAATATGGCGAGTTTATGCACCTCCCAAGAAAGAAATTCACTGATTTTGGTATATATCGCATTAATTAATTAATTTGTTGCATTTATGCTTGCTTGGCTTTTATATTTACCTTGATATGATCTGTTATATATATGTGTGTGTGTGTTTTGTGTTGATTTCTGTTTTTATTGGTTGTGTATAGCTGCTGTGAGGCAGGAGATCTCTGATGAGACTGATCGAGAGACTGGCCGCACTAAACAAATTTCTACTGTTCCAATCCATCTTAGCATCTATTCCCCTAATGGTGAGATGGATATAATGTTAATTACTCACTTTTCACTCTTTACTGCTCCAATCCAATCCGTCTTAATGTCTTCCTTTTCTTGAGTTGTCTATCTGACATGATCCGTGATTTTTTTTTTTGGAATTTTGCAGTTGTTAATTTGACCTTGGTTGATCTTCCTGGGCTCACTAAAGTAGCTGTTGGTAAGTTACTTGTCACTTTTAATTACTTTTTTGTTAATTGTTGTATGTTTTTCCTGTCTTATTATTGAACACAAGTCCAACAAACAAAGTTGTCAACTGTGTGTAACAGAGGGTCAACCAGAGAGTATTGTGTTGGACATTGAGAGCATGGTTCGATCGTATATTGAGAAGGTGACATCCATACTTGTTCCTGAACTTTCTCATGCATCTAAGCTCTGAAAATCTATAAAATCCTTTTGGAGGGTAATCAAGCATGATTCCCAAGTTTTTTGACCTGGGAACAGTGCTGAAGCTAGACATTGATTAGTTTAGAGAAGCCTTAGTTCCTGCAGAGTTCAGATTTTGCCAAATGCAAAAGATATGCTTTTGGCAGCCACACTCTTTGATTCTTATGATGAATTATTTTCAAAGGAAGTCTATTCAAGCATTTCCCTTATTGCAGCCCAACTGTATAATCCTGGCAATTTCTCCTGCCAATCAAGATCTTGCCACATCGGATGCAATTAAGATATCACGTGAAGTTGACCCCAAAGGTAAATTTCGGACACCTTTTTCTTTGAAAAATCTACAAGTTGCACCTTCATTGGTATGTCCTGATGGGAAATGTACTTATTCATATTTTGAAGTTCTACTATGTCAGTTTCTGTTATTTATTTTTTAACTCTGCAAAATGATTTGTTGTCATATTTGTTCTTTTCCAAATCTGTATTAATTTGATTTATTGATTATCAAATTTCAGGGGAGAGGACATTTGGAGTTTTGACAAAGATTGATCTCATGGACAAGGGTACTAATGCAGTTGATGTAAGCACTTTGAATTAAGTCATTTAACTAAATCTGTTGTTTCATTTTGCAGCTTGATTTCCTATTTAGATTCTGAAGCCTGCCAGTGGAAAGCGGTATTTCTGTTTTTTCGTGGACATATTCACTAATGCTTTAAAAGGAAGATTACAATTCTTTAGAAAAGCAACTTATCAGAGCACTCTGGACCTTCCTTGTTGTAAAATGTGCAAAGTTGAGATTGTTTCTTGTTAGAGATTTTTTTTTTTTTAACATCATGCTGGTTTAGTGGATGTTGTTTTTGGGAAATTACATTACTAATTTAATCAATTAAAGGGATAATAGTTTAGGTTTGCAGTTATCCCTCTTTTGTTTTTATCCTGTATCTCATTGATTACTGACATGGAATTTTGCTTAATTTTCTTTGTTATGCCATTGATCTACTGGGTTTCACAGATCTTGGAAGGGAAGTCATATAAACTACAGTTTCCTTGGATTGGTGTTGTTAATCGCTCTCAAGCTGACATCAACAAAAGCGTGGACATGATAGCTGCACGACGTAGAGAACGAGAGTATTTTCAGAATAGCTCAGAATATCGACATCTTGCGCATAGGATGGGCTCTGAGCATTTGGGAAAGATGCTTTCTAAGGTATGCAACTAGAGTTCACAAATGCGCATCAATGTTTCTGAGAATGCATGTCTGTCCTCATGCACACACTAAAAAATTGTACAGTTGCATGTGGCCTTCCAGAAGTGGCAATACAGATGAGAATGTTCTAAACAAGACAATTTCATTTAATTGCAAGTTTCTATGAAATGGTTTCTGAGCTAATATCATTGTGCTGGTGTTACTGCCATGCAACTGATTGTGGTCAAATTTCAGCATTTGGAACAAGTCATCAAGTCTCGAATTCCTGGCCTTCAATTTCTTATTAACAAAACTATCTCTGAACTAGAAGGAGAATTGAGCCGTCTAGGGAAGCCTGTTGCCACTGATGCTGGGGTGAGCATCAAGTTTATTATTGTTCAGATTTCTTCACTTCTATTTCTTTCTGGTTTGATTATGTGATTGCCTCTCTGCTGTTAAGTTGGGAGGTCTTTCATCCGGCTATGATACTTCACCCCTACTTTCACCCAATTATGTGTTTATTTACACCTGCAGAATACTTAATTCTTTTTGCAACTTTTGTAAACTGTAATTTTCTTTTCAAATGCAGGGAAAATTATACATGATAATGGAAATTTGCCGTTCTTTTGATCAAATATTTAAAGAGCATCTTGACGGAGTGTATGTATTTTATACTGCGGTATTATTGACTGGTAAATAGTGTTATTCATCTTATATATGTTTGCAATTTGATCCTGAGTTGAAACCTGTTGTCTGCAGACGTCCTGGGGGTGATAAAATCTACCTTGTGTTTGACAATCAGTTACCTGCCGCTTTGAAGAGGCTGCAATTCGACAAACACCTCGCAATGGATAACGTACGGAAGTTAATAACCGAAGCTGATGGATATCAGCCTCATCTAATAGCTCCTGAACAAGGTTATCGCCGTCTCATTGAATCTACTCTGGTACAAATCAGAGGTCCAGCAGAAGCAGCTGTGGATTCAGTAAGCATTTATATTCACAGTGATCATTTCCATCAGAAAATTATTTATGTTAGTGATCATACTGTTGACAAATGTAGTGATCTTTTTATGCCTGGACAGTATGAAATATGAATTGTATATGTGCATCATGTATATGCGCATTCACATATAGATGAATCGATGTTTGCAAGTTGTTGGTACTCACCATACATGCTTTTTTCATTTAGCACTGGTATGGAAAATCAATTTTTGCTTTACATGCATCGCTTGCTAAGCTGGGCCTCAATTCTACTGTTGTTCTTACATATTCCTGTAGGAACATATTTTGTTATGGTGTCTTGGTGGTTTGATCTCTTCCTTTAATCATGCTTTCAGGTGCATGCTTTACTAAAGGAGCTAGTTCAAAAGTCTATCAATGAGACCATGGCAAGTACCATCAATATTTCTTTAGTTGCCCTTGAATTTTATAATTTCTGAATCTCAATGTCATGTATGCATTTATTTTCTATAATTAGCATAGACAAAGAGCTTGAGCTCAGGTATTAGCTGATGCCTGATATGTTCAAGCTGGCTGGACCTTGTTCTGTATTCACAGTAAATTTTGGTTTATACCTTGATCTTAATTAATTATCCGTGATCCGATGTTGATTTTATATTTGTGAAGTAAATCTTCATGTGGATAAATTAAAACTGTTTTTATTGGATGTAGGAACTAAAGCAGTACCCCACCTTGAGAGTGGAAGTGAGCAATGCTGCCATTGAATCGTTGGACAGGATGAGGGAAGAAAGCAAAAAAGCAAGTTTACAGCTAGTTGATATGGAGTGCTGTTATTTGACAGTTGATTTTTTCCGGAAGCTTCCTCAAGATGTTGAGAAGGGTGGAAATCCGACACATTCAGTTTTTGACAGATACAACGATTCATATCTTAGACGAATTGGTGAGTATATATCCAAAAGCACCTGTGTAGCTGTAGAGCATATGACCTGTTATTGAATTTGAATTGTATCCCGGCTTGAATCCAGATTAGTCGAGTCTAATAGACTCCAGAACTCAATGATTTCACAAAAAAAAGAAACAGAAAAAAGAAAAAGAATTGTGTGGTTTGACAATTGACAGAGACACCTGCTGACTATCTCTCTTGCTTTGTGTAACTGATATCCAGCAGCTAGTGCATGGTGTGTCTTCCATCGACTTCTGTTGATTTCCGATTCTGATTTTGTATATTTCTCATCAAAACAGGAAGCAATGTTTTGTCCTACGTCAATATGGTTTGTGGAAGTCTAAGAAACTCTATTCCAAAATCTGTTGTCTATTGTCAAGTGCGGGAAGCCAAACGCAGTTTACTTGATTATTTCTTTGCAGAGTTGGGTAAAAAGGAGGTAAGTATTCTTTTGTTTTGAGGTATAATAAAGGGAAAGGAAGAGCTGAATGATGATGCTAAATACTTGTTTGTTTTGTACCAGACAAAACAGTTGTCTTCTCTGTTAAATGAGGATCCAGCAGTAATGCAGCGACGTACCTCTCTTGCAAAGAGACTGGAGTTGTACAGGAGTGCCCAAGCTGAGATTGATGCAGTTTCATGGGCCAAGTAGAGAAGATATTCTTTCATTCATTCATAGACCCTTTATTTCAATAGATGGATCACTAGATAATAATTCAATGCTCTGCTCTAAATTTTTTAACCATTGGATTTGTGGTAAAAAAATCATGCTTCTTTTTCAATAAATGTAATCTAATTATCAAAACGAAAAAAAAAGGTGCAGTACAGATGCTTCAGGAGCTACTAGCTATAGATCATATGATACTTTCATTCAATTCCACACACCTGAATTTCTTTACATGTCTGATCTAGTACACTTTTGCATGATTTAATGGGCTCTATTATATTGTAGCCTGTGCTTTCTTTA
>CANYLF010370135.1:0-12670 GCA_948193215.1 Bocquillonia castaneifolia
AACTTTTCTATTAATTCCATCGATCTTACATCATTCGTGGCTATCAATGTCAAGTGGCTAACGTAGAACCCACATAAGTTAAAAAAAACATTTTAAATTTTTTTATGAGGGATATTTAAATCTTTCTTAAAAAATTTTCATCAAATAAACCTAAAATATACTTTTAATGTTATTTTTTATAGGTAATCTTATTTTATTAATAGAATTGATTTTAAGTAATTTTATTATTATTAATATAATTTTTATATCAAATATATCATTTTTTTTTTGAAAACATCAAATATAACAATCTTAAACTAATAAAAAATCTATTTTATGAATTTAAAGTTGGACAAAGGATAATGCACATTCAACAATGTTTTGGGGATATTTTCATTTCCTCTCCTCATGCTGCAAATTAAACTCACACTTGCCGGCTAATTTATTAAAAAAAAATGTGTTCTTTTTTAACAAAGAGAGTGATTGTTCTAATTTTTTCAATAGTTACCAAAGTACATCTTTCTTTTCCTTTGACCTTCCTTCCTTATTTGCTCGTTGGTAAATGTAGAAAAAAAAGTAAAAAAAAAGGATTGTTCTACCTTTTTAACAGTTACTAAATTATCTTTTTCTTCTTTTTACCCTTCATTCTTTAATAAGTTTCAAGCAGTATAAAACTAAGATTTCCATGCCCTTTTTAGTAGTTACTAAACTATTCTACTCGTTTTACCCTTGGTTTAATGAATTTCATACAGACATCCTGATTAATTTGAAAAATTCAATGGCAAAAGACCAAGCTATTTTTTTAATAACGACCAAAATATGTTTTTATTTTTACTCTTTATTTATTCAAATATTTTGGGCATAATTGTTTACCGCATCAAAAAAATTTGATTTTTTTTCCTTTTTAAATCCTTACCCCTTTACGTAATTGTTAAATTTGAATTCTATGAGTGGTTAGAAAGCTAATTTTCTAACCCTTTATGAAGTAAATCTACCAAATTCATTTGTTCATGAAAAAAAATTGCGACATCTATTTAAAAAGAATTGTGTAACAATCAAACTAAATGCTATCCAAAAAAAACTTACAGATTATCAATTAATTAAATTGCAAATAAATGCAACCTATAATATAATACATTGTTTTTTTTTAATTATATAATGTATTATCTTTTTAAGATTTAGCAAAATGAACTATCAAAAAAAAAAAAAGATTTAGCAAAATGCTTTAGTTCTCTAATGTTTAAGACTATTAACTATTTTTGTCCCCGTTTTCCTTTACCTTTTGCTATCTTTTTCGATGAAATGCTATCTTTCGAGGGACAAGCCCAGTGAGCATTGCTGAATTTCCTGCCTTGTGTGCTAATAAAGTGTAAAGATAAGAAAAAGACAGATCAAATCACTTTGGTATTCTTATTCACCTTTAAATGTCATTATAGATAATCAATATCTTAATAGTGATTTAAGGTTGTTTTTGTTAGATACAAATAATAATTCCATTTTAATTTAATTTCATCTAATATCTAAAAATTCTAAATGGCTTTGATATTGTAAAGTAGTTTTTCTTAAAAGAAAAATACAATGAGAATAAAAAAAAAAACACATAGTTTGATTGGTATTCTATAATTGGCTTTGAAAATGTGAACAAATGCTATACGTATAAAAATTACATTTCTCAAATAAAAAAAAAATGCATTGCAAATCATTCTCAAATATTGAAGACATAAATTAAAAGCCCATTGATGAAATCATTATCTTGAGAAACCTATGTATGCTAATTTTGTTTGGTTAAATTTTCACTAAAAATAATTTTTTTTGCTAATGAATTACAAGAACTCATTTGAATACTTGTGTTTAGTTTGTTAAACTAAAAATATGATATTTAAATGTATTTTTAATATAATAAAAGTTTTATTCTTTATTATTTGATTTTTATTTATAAATTCAATCAAATTTAAAGAAATTTAATCTTGTCATAACCAATTCAAGAATTTAGTATTTATATCAAACAGAAAGGAAACCTTCGTGAAAAAAAAAACACTTAAACCTAAATACCAATTTATTCTTAATGTACCGTGGAAGAATTAAATGACACAATGCTGCACCAGAAAATTACTTATATTTCTCTTTGAGAATGCATGTACTAAATTAGCAAAGCAAGACACGTTAAATGGGCCTCCCAAATTTTAAATTGATTTTCTTCTATTCGATTTCTTATTTTTAACTCAAATTCTCTTTTTTGCCTTCAAGTTAAACAGGTCAAATCCTAGTTGCATACCAATGCAAGCGAAGCATGTTCATGGAGCTTTATAACTGTTGCGAGAAATTATATCCGAATGCCTGAGGAAAATCTTCATCACATAACATATCCAGGTGGACGCCAATCATGCCAAAAGCAAACGCATTAATTATATGACATTTTTAGAATTTTTGGTCTTTTTAGACTTGAAAGAGTTAGGAAATAAACACCCTAATGAGGGAGGCAGGCAGGCAGTAGTAAATGGAAAATCAATCCAACTCCCAAAAGCATGCCAAGGCAGATATCTGCTGCATACCAGCACTACATGAAACTCCTTGCTTCAGGTCTCTATCTAATAAAAAAAGTCCTACTTGATTAACCAAACACCAAGCATAATGTAAAAACAGTTGCTTCCTGAACCATGATCCATCGGTACCCAGGTCTAAAATGCCTCACGAGTCAGGAGAGAAAAATAAAGGCCTAGTTCACGACTTCCAAGAGAGAACGCTATGTTCATACCAGAATTGTGCAGAGAGCCAAGTAACCAATATGTACAGCCACCAAATAGCTCCAGCTTCCAAACAAAATGGATTTGACAATTAAATTACTGCCAACCGCCTTTGCTGCTTCCATTGTCCTCTTTGTTTCCCCAATTGCTTGATGATGCTTTAGCCCATGAATCAGTTGCTCCACTTCCAGTGTTTGTTCCCTCGCTTGTGTCTTTTGATTGATTCCAACCAGATGATTGACCACCACTAGATTGATTCCACGTATTAATTTGATCTCCACTCTTCTCTGCATCTCCTGAACCACCTCCTTTGCTCCAACCCCCCTGGCTACCCAAGCCACCACCCTGAGCACCGGAATCTTGTTCTTTCTTCCAGCCACCACCTATATCATTAGAGATTTTGCCTTCACCGCTTGATTCATTCCAGCTAGACTTCTGACCAGCTTCACAGTTGGGACCATCACCAGCTCGACTACCTCCAGCCTTTGCAGGTTGATTCCAGCCTGAATTCTGGCCACCCCCACCACCAGCTTCGCCATCTCTAGACTTTCCTGATTGATTCCAGCCTGAACCCTGGCCACTCCAACCACCAGCTTGATTGTTCGTTCCACCACTTTCAGAATTCCAACCCTGAGATTGGCCCTTATCCTGGTTCCAACTGCCTCCACCACTACTTTTCCATCCCCCGCAGTCATTATTTGCTCCACTCTTCCAGCCAGAGACCCTATCTTCACCAGAATCATTGTTATTCCAATCACAGCCATTGTCACTTCTCCATCTGCCGCCAAATCCTCCTCTATTGGATCTACCTCTACCTCCAAAACCTCCCCTGTCTGAACCACCTCTACCACCAAAGTCTCCTCTGTCTGACCAACCTCTACCTCCAAATCCCCCCCTGTCAGATCTGCCTCTACCCCCATAGCCTCCTCTATCTGAACCATTTCTACCTCCATATCCTCCTCTCTCTCCTCTACCTCTAAAACCCCCCCCGTCAGAACCACCTCTACCTCCAAAACCTCCCCTCCAGCCCCCACTGCCTGATCTATCACCAGAAATCTCACTTTGGTCTTCACCATTAGCAGCAAAAGAACCCTGGTTCCAACTGCTTTTCTTGCCCCAACCTGAAGAATCTTGGCCTCCATCACCAGTACCAGAGTTCCAGTTACCTTTCTTACCCCAACCAGAATCTGGATTCCCATCCAAATCATTGGATACAGAGTTCAAATTGCTTTTCTTGCCCCAGGAAGAGCTTGCATTTCCACCTGTATCTCCAGATCCGGAATTCCAGTTGCCTTTTTTGCCCCATTCAGAATCCTGATTTTTACCTGCATCAACCAAGCCAAAGATGTTTTAACATCCTTTTAACCAACAGCCAAATCAAACTAGAATGAACTAGAAATTTTTTACATATTCTATAGGTGTAATATAAGCTATAAATTAGTATATCACTTGTACTAATTAAATTCTAGTCCCTATCTGCATTGCCAGATTTACCTGCATCAGTTGATTCATTTTTCCAGCTTGTGGTTTGTTCCCGTCCCTTTGATGCGCCTCCACCAGAAGCTTTCCCACCACTCCAACCATCTCCTTGATCTTTAGGCTCACTGTCCTTCAGAGTTTCATCAGATTTCTGATTCCAGTTAGACTTCCATCCAGAAGATTCTGGTTTGCTGCCCCAGCCAGAAGGCATATTATCATGCCCATCAGTAGCTCTATTATCCCAGCTGGATGAATTAGAAGTTTTAGGAGCACCCCAGCCAGAATGCTTTGCAGTTTCGCAAGGGAGCTTTGAGCTGTTCCATTTGCCCCCACTTCCACCTATCTCGGTATCAGCTTCCTGGCTTTTGGTCCATCCTGATTCATTATCACCCGAAGAAGAATTTGGTTTCTTACCCCAGCCACCAGCTTGATCATTGCCCCAGGCAGGTGGATTCTTTGATGCTCCATCACCAGTCCAAGTGTTCCCTTCTCCTCCGTTCCAGCCTGAAGACTGACCATCTCCAAATGATTTTCCTCTACCATACTGATCTCTCCCACCCCGACCACCTCTTCCTCTCCTCCCACCTGATCCACGACCTCCATCAAATGACTTGCTGCTCCAACCACCAAACTCTTGACCTTCATCCTCTTTATTAAAAGAGCCTCCATCTTGTTTACCCCAAGAGGAGCCTCCCTGTTGTTTATCCCAAGAGGCCCCTCCCTGTTGTTTACCCCAAGAAGATTCCTCTTTCTTATTCCAAGAAGAGCCCCCATCAGCACCAAAGGTCTTAATTGCTCCTTGTTTGCCCCAAGAGGAGTCTTTTTGATTGGACCCTCCGTCTTGTTTCCTCCAAGAGGATTCTTCTTTCTTATTCCAAGAAGAGCCTCCATCAGTATCATTGGTATTTGATGCTCCTTGTTTACCCCAAGGAGAACCCCCATCAGCATCAAAGGTCTTTGGTTTGTTCCAATTATCAGTCCGATTTTGGCCACCAGATTCATTTGTTCCCCAACCAGTTGCATCTTGGCTTTTGCCCAAAGAATTTCCTTGAATGGCAGCAGGACTTCCCCATGTGTCCCCTTTGTTCTGATTCTGATCGTTCAACCCAGTACCACCTTTGTTCCAGTTGTCCTCACCTGTACTGGAACTTTTATTATTCGCCCAGGATCCTGATTCCAAGACCTCTTTACTGGCCCAAGAGTCTTGCTGATTTTTCCCAGTAGCCACATCTCCCCAACTGCTAATTGGATTTTCAGCAACATTTTTTCCTTTGTCCCAAGCTGGTGCTGTATCAAATGCTGAACTTCCAGCACCAAGTTTAGCTTGAGCCCATCCATCTCCAGCATCTTTAGAAGAACCTCCCGGTTCTGTTGCGTTACCCCAGCCACCAGATGCACCACTGTTAGACCCTATATCAGTGGATGTTTTATTCCATGCATCCTCACTTTTCCCCCAACCATGAGCTTGGTCATTGTTATCTACAACTTTGTCATCAGTTGCAGCTGCCCCCCAAGCTGAATTCGGATTTGAAGTCTTCTTCTCCCAAGCATCTACTTAAACAAAACATTACCAATGATGAACATGCATATATATAACATTGCAAAAAAATATGTTCACACGTCAACAGGAGGATATCATTACATACCTTCCTTCACATCATCACCTGCAGAACCAGATGACTGAGGCTGCAAACGCAATAACCACAAAATACAGGAATTACTATGATGATGACGGTGACAGGTGTAGCTACAAATATGGCCAAGACATTTATAAAGAAAATTTAGCGGCAACCTTTAAGCCTGAGGAAGGGAAGCTGGACCAAGAGTTACTGCAACAAGTTTTCACCAATATGATATTAGATATAAAAATAGCATATGAAGAAGAAGAAAGAAAACATTCACAGTAAACACATGATGAGTAATATTAACTAGCTACAAGTCACATGACAACAAAACCACAAAAGGAATCAATACGAAAATGAGGCAGCAACAATCATTCCAACATGGATTCAGTTCTTATGCAAATCGACAAACTAAATGCTGCAATACAATATAGTTGTGAATGCTTCAGTCTATAAAGAACAAAACCACCATGCAACAAAAATGTCGATTCACACTATGCAGCCAATTAGTCCACCCATTCCTTGACTATAACTATGCAGTTCAGCCCTATTTTACCACAAGCCATATGAAGATCCATCCGGTACCATAAATTATAACCTTAAGCTTCCATTTAACAAGCAGGAGACACAAAGAATAGCTAAATAATAACTTCAGTCAATTATTTAAACCATCATGTATTACAAATACGATAACCAAACAATCATTCAGTATATTCAATGTTGATTTCTCATCCAGGCTTCAAATCACAATCACAACCAGACTCCTATATTGAAGCAAACATGGCAAGACAAGACAATGCAAGAGAAACATCAGAAAAGATTTACTTCTCCGTGGTATTTCCTCCAGCATTCCACCTATCACCATCAGCTGATGTTCCTGCTCCATCTGTCCAACCTTCCAAAATGATATAAATTGGGGAGAAATGACACATACACATTAGATTTTATAGGATGATGGAAAATTTAGAAATAAATTATAATTTCATATTGTGAGAATCAGAGTTTACACCTGTGGAGCCACCTTCAGTTCCAAGTAGATTAAATGGTTTGAACGAACTGGAACCTGGATCCTCACTTTTGGAAAAACAAAAGGGGCAAACTCAGCGAGTCACGAAACATTAAGGCAAATCTTATTTGTGAATACACTGAATCAAGCAATTGCAGTTTAAAGAGAATACCTTGCAGGCACAGCAGAGTTGGTTTTACCACGAAGCTCAGAGAGATGCTCAAATTTAACTGTAGAAACATCAAAATTCAAAGATGTTTCAAACTTGATAAATCCTCACTCAGTAGAACCCAAAGCAAGCATTGCTAAACAAACCTGTAAGAACTTTCTGTCGAGAATCAAGCTTCACAGTAACATCAGAATAACGTATGGCCAAGACACGGCAGAGGTACCCTTTTAAAGGTCCTACTCGGATTCTCAAGGTCTGACCAACAGAGAACATCCCATCCTTCTCCCCTCTGCTGACTATAATTAAAATACCAAAATCAGAAGGAAGAAATCAATGCTGGAAATCAAGCTGGAAGCATTGTTATAACATTGAATACGTACAGTCCTGATTATTTTCCTTTGCTTGCCATGGTCTTCTAGGTGATAGAGGGGACTTGGGAGATGATGGAAAATCTTCAAAACCAAAGGGACCTGAACCACCAGCCTGGAATATGGGGCATAAAACCATTATTCAACATAATACAAGCCGGCATTGAAATAAGGATAACTTGATTTTTTTTCCTAACTCTGACCTTGTCAGTGTCCATCTCAAAGGAAAGCTTAATTTTCTCACACAATTGAGCTTTGGAACAGAAATAACCTCCGTTCTCTGTCTCATTCTCATCATACATAAAAATGATTCCTCTATAGATTTGCTTAACAATTCCTTGCCTATCCTGCAAAGTATACAGAACTTGTGAACAAAGCCATGAATTGCGTAGAATATCTGATACAATATCACAAGTACAAAAGGGCACATGCACATCTAGTGACAAACCTTTAATGGACCTTCCACCACCTTGACAGTATCATTAAGTGATATAATTTTCTTGTTGTGGTCTAAAGCAGTAAATCTCATTTCAGAGGGCCCATTTTTTACATCACGCCGTACAACAGACACCACAACTGGTGCATCCGGTCCATCTTTTAGAATCTAAAGCATTAAGAAAGGTCAGCATAATAGTAAACAGTTTTGGAGAACCACTGATCCCTAGTCTTAACACCAATTATTAACAAAAGAAGCCACTAGTGTCTACCATAGCAGGCTTCATACCTTGTAATGGTCATCTTTTTCCATGCCTACAATCACACCAAAATCTTTGCGGCTGCAGTAGCACATATATTAATGCAAAACAGACTATTATACAAATACACATGATACAGACCAACTTATGCAGTACATACCTAAAACACACAAGATCATATAGATCAAAGCTATTTTGCATGCCAGACCCTGATGAGCTCTCCCCTTTCTCACCACCTTTATCATTTCCACTTACACGTTTTTTCTTTGGTGAACCATAAAGCTGTTTAAGCCACTCTGTGTTGTCAGATTCAACATTCTCGGAAGGCTGGAACTTCAACAGTTCATCTTCTGATGGCACAACACCCCAACAGCTTAAAGAATCTACCGAAACTCTTTTATACAAATACCCATCCTTGAGCATCAAGCCATCGAGAACCTCAACAAACTGTCCTGTCTCACGGTCGCGTCTATATTGAATAATGGGCCGGAACTCCCTACACAAACAACATGTGCAGATTATATCAGATGTCATGGCATATATAAAAACTTCAATGTAAGTGTTCAAAGGTGCATATTACTCGAGTTCGCTTGAGCTGATCAGTTTTGGAGCGGGTGTGGGAGCATTTTTCATAGAAACTCCTCCGCCCTGTAAAAATGAAATAAGATGATGTACGAATCATAATTTGTGTGCATGAATATGAAGGAAAGGTTTGTCGTCTGCAACACAAAAAAATTATTATATAATTTGTGGCAGCATTTCCTTAAAATTCTAATTTCATAGATGTACTTTTCATTACACAACCATACAAGCTTTCACAATTTAAAATACACAATTCTATTTCCATGCTGTAAAAGAACCTTACAATTTTTTGTGCCAACGCTTGTAGATCAATTCGAGGAATAAGCTTCACAGTTGCTCTTTTCCGTAAATCATTTACAGCAACAATCTACAGAAACAAAATTAATGCAGACGACCAAAGTATTAACAATCAACTATGACACAACTTGGCCAACCGAGTAAGGTGCCATACCTGTGCAAGGTCCCCCTTATATTTTCCATTCTTAACACGAGCCCACATGCCCTCGCAGACAACATTAGATTTACTTCGAACACAAAGCACATGAGAAACTTCATTTTTTGGAACTGGTGCTAATCTAGAAGAATATATGCTACAAAGCCCTTTACAAGCCTGGAATAATGAAGGAGAGGAAAGTTAGAAAACATGTTCATATGCTAACACCGTGATACAACAAATAAAACAATATCCTACCAAACACATGCTAACACTGGAATACAGCAAATATTCAGAACCATTAACCTAACTTAAAATTCAACAATATAAATTACCTCGTTAATATCACATTGCTTGTAAGCTTCAATAAAAATAAAACCCTTCACATGGTCAACAGAAAATGCTGAAATTATCTGTAGCTTGGTCCCTAGAGATTTCAAATCAACAAACTTCTGCATAAGACAGAAGGCCGAATGCTTCTCGCGTCCAACCTACAACCAAAACATTTCAAATAAACAGAGGGATGAGAACAGGCAGTAAATAAGGGGTAAGAGATGAAGACCAATATCTAATAGCAGCATTTATTGAGTCCAAATTATATTTTTCATTGAACACCATACCATGCATTTGACCTTCCAGATAGTTGGATCCCTAGCAGATGAAAGAAGTGAATCTCTTTCCACTATTTTAGCCTCATAAGCATCTTGGGCATATCTAACAAAACTAGAACCATCCTTGTAGCGCTCCTCCATCATCTTATCAAATTCCTCTTCATATATCACCTCCTCTTTGGGAATAAGAGGGATAGTTGGTGTTTTTGGTGGTTCTTTCTTCAGTTTCAACTCGACATCAAATTCTTCACATAATTAAAAGGTCATTTATCAGCAAGAATAAGTATCTGATAGACATAAACTAACTCATCATGTAACATAGAGTATCTGATGTTAAAGCAAGGATATGATGCAGCCATAAAACACAAGGATGATGACTCGGTGATATGAAACGACCGAGAACTAGATAGCAGCTTAACTTGGGAGGCATATCGAGAGAAAGAAGCAAGAACTATTCCCATTCCTAATCCAAAAGGTTTGTGATAATATTATCCGAAAATGGAAAAACCATGTGTAATAAGCAGTATCATAAGAAAGAGATTTCTGATAAGAACCTGTAACAGATGCGACTGCCAATACACCTCACAAAAAGCAAGTATTGTCACAAATATCAGGTCCAAAAAATGACTATAATGTGGCAGAAGGCATACCTCAGATAATAACCAGTTTATATTATTCAAACAGGACGGGTACAAAAGAGGCTTGAGTATTACCCATAGAGGCCATTGGACCTTCAAGTCCCTCCTCCCAAAATTAACAAAATTTACATTGAACAAAAGAAGCCCAATAAACTGACATGAAAACCGAAGAATTTGGCATAGAAAAAAACAATCATTATACAAAAGAAAATCAAAATCCCTGTAAGGCTGTAACTGACTTAGGACACTACAAAGCATAAGCATTGAACTCTAGAAGTCTTTTAAAGCTCTAAAGATTAAAGAACCACCAAAAACATGATAAAATCAGTAACCTCAAAGAGCAAAGATCTAAAAGCATTACAAGATTAATTGACAACACATAATGAAACCAAACCTCACTACATAAACTCATCGGAAAAAAACAAATACCACAAATTTTCTACAAAATAGGCACAATAAAAAAAATAAAATCATACCTTAATCGAATCATACTAAAATGACACGCTTTTCATTAACAACCCTAAAAATTTATATTCAAAAAAATATAAACTCACAGACACAAAAACAAAAAAAATAACTGGAAAATATGCACACACAACATTAATAAGCAGATATAAAACAACATGCATCACTCAAACCATCTTTAAAAGAAGCTTTTGACGATAATTTAAGAGAGGTTTTTTTTTCAAAAAATCCAAATTTATTATAAGTTATTATGAGTAAAAGAAATGCAGGTTTTAAAAAGGATTTGCATGCAAATAAAAATGTATATATAGCATAATCAAGTCATTTAAATGACATACATTTCAATCAAAAACCCTAATTATATAATTTCAATTCAAAAAAATCAAAACTTTTCACAAAACCTCAAAACCCTAGACACAAAACAAAAGAAAAAACACAAAAATTAAAACGACATCGCTTTGTTGTTAGTGTTGTTGTTATACCTTCATCTTCATCATCAAAATCACTAAAATCACTCTCTGACTCTTCATCTTCATCAACATCAGCAGCGTCTTCAAAAAACTGAAGAACCTCACGATTCAACCTTTTCCGACCACCTTCAGTCGCAGACTTTTCTCCTCCGCCGCTTCGTTTCCGCTTTCCACCACCGCTACCGGTGGCCACCTCCTTGCCTTTAGTCGACATTTTTGACGATGAAAATGCGAAACGCGTCTGTGCTAGATTTTTTTTTCTTATAATTTGAAAATAATTACATTAATTAAAAAAGAGAGAAGAAGAAGAAGAAGTGTTTGTTTCGCGAGACGGTGAAAAAGAGTGACTGGTGGTGGCACTGTATTTGTATCATTCTGCTCCCAAAAAGTACTTAATCACAACTTTTTCATTGTTAAATGTACCATTTTGCCCTTCTTCATTGAGTTTGATTGGGGTCTGCTGCTGGGTCCTAATCCATTGGTTCGGTCACATGAAAAGTAGAACCGAGTCGTATGGTCGTTTTTACTGAGGAATTGATCATTGAAATTTGAATTGAATGAACCCGGTTATAAGATTGATTGGTTTGAACCAACCGTTTGGATCTTATTATTTTAAAGTTGAAAATTATTCAACTTATACATATATGCGCTTTTTTAAAAAATAAAAAAATACATAAACACTATTGTAAAATTAAGATTGAGTTGCTTTTACTTTATTTTAACCGTGTTTAATTAGAAAAAAAATATTTTATAGTAGAATAATGTTGAGAGAATTTTAAGAGAGTTCGAGGAACTATAAACTTTTCATATATTTTCTATTTCAATAACTGAATGAAGGTTTAGTTTATATAGAGATTTTCTTTTCACTATTTGATAACTATTTTCTCACGAGTAATAATTGATCATTCACATTCACAACACTCCTCCTTGAATGACAACATTTTGAAATTAAGAATATGCCTCATTAAAATCTTGCTAATTAAAAACCCAGTGGAAAAAATATTAGTGAAGGAAAAAGAGTACATTATTTTTATTACGCTATATGACATTGCATCGTTAAAACCTTGTCAAATAAAACCCAGTGGGAAAAACTTTAGCTAAAAAAAAATGAGTACAGTGCATGATTTTCTCCCCCTCAAGTTGATATGGATAATCTTCCTTTACATAGTATGCAGATGTCGCACTCCAATATTGTGAACATGTTTTCTAAAAATTGCAGTTGGAAGAACCTTTGTGAAAAGATCAGCTGAATTTTCGCTAGACTGAATATACTTGATATCTATATGATTGTCTTTTATCAGCTTGTGAGTGTATGAAAAGAATCTTGGAGGTATATGTTTGGTTCTATCACTCTTGATATATCATTCCCTCAACTGTGCAATGCATGTTGCATTATCTTCATACAAAAT
>CANYLF010370486.1:0-17950 GCA_948193215.1 Bocquillonia castaneifolia
GCTTGTGTAATGGCACGCACGATCGTGCATGATAGACCCACGATCGTTCATGATGATATGTCAGCTTTTCTAGCCTTCTAGAAATGCTGATCTTACAGAATGAAGAATACGCACGATCGTGCACTTTGCTCGTGTGCACGAGGCTTCATCGTGTAAGTGGCTCGTGCAGATTTCCACTTTTGGTTTGCAAGTTACTGGACACCATGTGCACGATCGTGCATCCATACACACGATCATGCGTAAGGGAAATGCATGATCGTGCGTGGAGGTGTATGCCTTGTGTGAATGGTTTTAGACTTAGCACCCTTTTTGTTTCTTGGTGCACGATCGTGGACCTTGATGCATGATCGTGCGTAAAGAAAATGCATGATCGTGCATAAGGACACACGATCGTGCATTTTATCTTGTTTTGAATAATCCTGCAAATTTCTCAAGGAAATGTTAAATATATGACTTAGTGGATTGTTGTGTACATCAAAAGGGATCTTGGATCAACAACATCAATTGAAAATTCTTCAAGTTCAGTTCTATGAAAATATATCAATATCATTCTTTCTAAATCAATATTTAGATCTTCAACACTTAAGAAATAGTTAAGAAACACTTATAAAATAACCACAAAAATATCAAATGAAAATTCTTCAAGTTTAGTTCCATGAAAACATATCAATGATATTCTTTGTAAATCAATATTTAGATCTTCAACAATTAAGAAATAGTTAAGAAACACTTATGAAACAATTAAGAAGCACTTATAAAACAGTTAAGAAACACTTATGAAATAACCACAAAAACATTAAATGAAAATTAAGAAACACTTAAGAAATAGTTAACAGTCGGAAACTCACTATCTTACAAAAACAGATAAGAAACAATTAAGAAACAGTTAAGAAACTCATTATCCTGCACACACACACTTTTCATATAGACATTTCATCAAAAAGTAGAATGCAACTCACAAATAGACATGCAACTGACATTCAGAACTTGTAGTAACCATAACATTAGTCATATTATCACCAGATCAAGAAAAAAAAAACACAAAGTTGAATAACATTATCATGCTCTTCAATTTTAATAATAATAATAAAATAAATAGAAATTAAAAAATACAAAACTCATCATCCTGCAAAAACAAATAAGAAATAGTTAAGAAACTCATTATACTGCACACACACACACACCTTTCATAGAGACATTTCATCAAACAAGTAGAATGCAACTCATAAACGGACATGGAACTGACATTCAAAACTAACTTCAAACTCTTCTTCTTTCTTTTTACGCAAATCCAGCTATATAAACTCTAACTTCAAATCTCCATCCACCATTAAAATACAACCACCATTAAAATACAAAAAAAAGCAACCTAACAAAAACCTAAAAAAACAAACGACATTTAAAAAAATTACCTCTCTACTATAAATGAAAAATGTCAATACAAAAGAAGCCTCCGATGATGAAAAATAACTCCGATGAAGACAAAAGAAATTAACGACACCGATGAAGAGAAACAGAGAAGTTAACACATAGAGAAAAGAGTAAAAGTAATATAAATAGCACTTATTAAAGAGACGAAAATAGCACTTATATTCAAATCCTTCAAAACTGAAAATAAATGTAATTGGAAGAGAGAAAATAAAGATTTGTGTTAATAAGTTTCTTCATGCGTGCTTTTGTTTTTAGGAGAGAGAAGAGGAAGAATAAATAGTACTCCCTCCATTCCAAAATATCTGCCGTTTAAGGTTTGTGCACACATATTAAGGATAATCACTAAATCATCTAGATTTTAGAAAAATAGATATTTATTGACTAAATTACCCTTACCTCTCTCTTCATCAATCACCTATAATAGTTGTAATTTATAGTGTTAATAAAGGTAAAGTTGGAAAAAATGTCATTAATGCTTCATTGGTTTTTGTAAGTGACAGATAATTTGGGACAAAAAAAGACTCTAAAACGACAGTTATTGTGAAATGGATGGAGTAATTGATTTTAGCTGAAAGTTAGGCAACGTGAATAATTAAAGTTCCGTTTTAGGCATAGATGTCAATATTTAGTTTCAAGGGTATAGAGTGCTAATATTTTGGTTTTGAATATAAGGGGCCTAATTTCATCATCTTATAATATGAAATATTAACATCATATACCTCTTTTTTTCACTTTACTTTTTTACCCATTTTTATATATTTTTACCCTAATTTTTAAAATACTTTATTATTTATCCTTCTCTCTCTCCACTCTTTTTTTCCTCTGTTCTCCTTTTATTCGTTCTCTTCAATAACTTATATCTGACAGTTATCTCTATTTTCTCTTCTTCTTCCTCTTCCTCTTCTTCTTCTTCTTCTGCTACTAATGCCTTTCTCTCTCTCTTGTTTTCTCTCTCTACGTTTTTCTCTCCTCTTTTAGCTCTTCTCATTTCTTCTTTGTTTTTCTCTATTACGTTACTTCTTCTTCTTCTTTTTCTCTTTATCTTTCTTTTCTTTTGAACTTCGTTTCAAGTTGAGTTTCTCGTTGTTGTGGTTTGTCATCGTTCTTCACGTTTTCAGTGGTGAGCTTTGTTTTTTTTTTTTTTGATGTTTTTCCTTTAAATCTGAAATTTGTTGTGTTCTCTTTGTCTATTTCTCTCTTTTTCCATTTTTTTCCATATCTTTCGTTTTATTTTTTTTCTTGTTTTGTTGATTTCATCGTCTTTCTTTATTTTCAGATCTGATGTTGATGTTGATGTTTCATATGTGATTTATAAATGTTTCTTATGTGGTACATAACTGATTCTGATTTTGATTCATATGTGTCTCATAAATGTTTCATATTTGTCTCATAAATCTTTCATATATGATTCATAAATGTTTCTTATGTGATACATGACTGATTCTAATTCTGATTCATACGTATCTCATAAATGTTCCATATCTTTCTCATAAATATTTCATATGTGATTCATAAATATTTCTTATGTTGTACATGACTGATTCTGATTCTGATTCATATGTGTCTCATAAATGTTTCATATATATATCATAAATGTTTCATATGTGATTTATAAATGTTTCTTATGTGGTACATAACTAATTCTAATTTTGATTTATATGTGTCTTATAAATGTTATATATTTGTCTCATAAATGTTTTATAAATGATTCAAAAAAAAGTTTCTTATGTGATACATAACTGATTTTGATTCTGATTCATATGTGTCTCATAAATATTCCATATCTTTCTCATAAATATTTCTTATATGGTACATAACTGATTCATAAATGTCTAATAAATATTCATTTTTTTATGTTTCATAAATGTTTCTTATCGTTTATGTTTTTCATATGTGCTTTTTTGTTGTTTCATATGTGTTTCATATATGTTTCAATGTGTTTTTGGTTATCTAATGTATTCATTTTTTTTATAATTCATAAATGTTTCTTATGTGTTTTTTTGTTTTAATATTTTAGATTATAAATATATTTTATTTTGTAAATGCATCATAATTATTTATGGAGAAACTTAAATTTTGTTTTTCTTTAAAAAAGTTTTGAGAGAAAACCAAATAGGATATGGCATACCGGTTTTTCTTTCTGATAATACTCCTTCCGGTCATTTTTACTTGTCTCTTTTTACGAAATATTAAAGTTATTTTTACTTGTCATTTTGTGTTTCCAATGCAATATTAAACCAATCTTTTCGCTTTCACCCTCGTAATAAATATGAAAGATAAAATCACATAACTACAATTTATTTAATTAATAAGGGCATAAGAGTCTTTTTCATGATGCATTAATTATTTTCTTAATTTGTATATTTTATGTAAAGGCGATGGGTATTTTTAACCGGAGAGAGTAGACGTAAACCCTAAACATTTAATTATCCTTAAAACAACTTGTGTTTTTGATATAAAAAAAGTTTGTTATATTAAATTGTGTCCCTTTTAAATAGATAAAGCATAACAATAATTCAAACAGAAATTTTGTGAAGACAGTCCACACCTTGATTGGTGCTGCATAAAAAATTTTAATCAAAATTTCACTCAAATGACTTTTGATGTGTGCATGTTCTGTCTGTGTTTTCATGTATTTTTCTTTTTTTTTTTATGAAGTTTGTTTTCGGTATTATAATTTTTTTTTAAATGACTTTCGGTTTCGATTCCACTTCGGACTTCTGTTTTTAAAACCTGATTGCTACTTGAGCCATTTACATAATTGGTTCAAAGTTTAATTAATTGGTTCAACCATTTTAATAGCTGTAAATTTGAATAATTCATGTTCTAACATTTAAACACATACAACACATAATAAACACACACACATATATATGCACATGTGGCTACTTTTGAATTTTTTCTTCTTAATGCTGCTAACATAAAATTTAAAATAAATATAATTTAAATCAATTCTAGATATTTTTTAAGCAACAAAAATCAAAATTATTATTATTAAAGGTTTCTATTAGTATGAAACATTTTTAAAAAAAGTAGGAATTAGTTTAACTTTATTTATTTTATTTTGAAAAGAAGTAAATAAATTTCATTTACAAAGTGAAAAACAAAAACAAACCATTCAATTTTCTCTATCCGTACAGAATGTTAAAAACTAAAGATTTTATTCTTCTTTTTTCTCTATTTTATGTTTATTTTGTTTATTTTATTGATTACTTTTGTATTACTATTAGTTAGTATATTTTATGGAATCTAAAGAGTTTAAAATAACTAAAATTTAATTTAATTTTTAATAACATTAATATTAAGAAGTCATAGAGTTTCAAGAGTTTTAATATAATTAAATTACAAACTTCCCGAATTCCAAACTAATTTTTAACAAATTATAAGCTCCTCTTTTTTTAATTAATTTTATCTAATATTAATATTTTTAATTAACAAATATTATATTTAATAGTTGCATGTGTGCCTATATATATATATATATATATATATGTATGTATGTATGTATTATTTCTAATATTTTATAATAATGTACTCCCTCCATTCCACGAAAATTGCTTGATTTAACTCGGTTTTTGTATTCTAAATTAGTTGCTGAGTTTCAATTTTTAATACTCAATCTTCCTAATTTACCTTTATTAAGGATGCCCGTAAAAATTCCAATTCATTGAAAAATATAAATTCATTGAAAAATATATAGTACATTTATTGTTTTTCTTAATTTTTATGAACTTGTCAAATAATTTAAGGCGGAGGTAGTAGGGTTTTTATATTTTTTTCATTTTATGTGTATTTTTTATTAGTTTATTAAATCTGTATAATAATAATTGCTTTTAAAAATAATGTATAAAAGTTACATATATTAAAAAGTTCTTAATATTTCGTAATAGCCAATAATAATAGACCTTGGGAAAAGGAAATGTATCAGAGTTTGAGAGCATAGTAATTTGATCAAATTGAACAGAAGTTTTATTATGAACAATGTGCTGCTTTATTAGCAATTAATGCACTTTCTTATCATTTTCTTTTCCTGCCAATTGTGGAACTTTTTTTACAAGGAAATAATTACATTCAATTATGAAATGTAACTTGTACAAATAACAATAACAATAACAATAACAATTGTATAAATGCTATCAATGACTGACTTGTGAGTGTGGTAAAATACTACATGCTCATGGCTCTGGATGATACTTCTGATTCACCCTCATGCAACTCTGACTCAGTAGCCTCGACATTTTCCTGCAAACATAAAGCATTGTTTTAAGTAAGCAATTAGTTACCAAGCACATCGTGAACAAATATTTAATTAAATTTATTAGAACAGCCCTGAATTTTGCAATTAGGATTTGCCATCAGAACAAAGGAAATTAATCCTTTTAACATCAAAAGTACAAAATCGCAACCTGCAAGTTAGATACTTAAAATGTGACGTGTTCATATATTCATTATATCATTAGAAGGATGCTTGAAGGACACGTAATGACCCCAAAACCAAGTTATGAATAGAAACATACCACCGATTTCTTTAGCTTATATTCTGCTAGGTACCGATCCAATGCACCATCCCCACGGAGAACTTTCCCACCACATCCAGAAGCGTTTACAGAACCAATGGACTCCTCATCAACTACAACAGCATCTATTCTACCGTTGCCGGTTTTCATATCAGGAATCTGAAAAATTGCAAGCAATTTGAGTTGATCTGTAAGTACCAACTGCACAGTTTTGGCAAATATTTTATTACCCGAATAAGTCCTCAAGTCTTGCATACCTCATACATGGCTTCAGTTAGAATACTCTCCAGTATGGCCCTTAGACTCCTGGCACCAGTATTCTTAGCCATAGCCTTTTTGGCAATCAATCTCTGCGCTTCTTCTGTAAAATGTAGCTTCACCTGAAATTTCACTTTCCTATACTCAGAATACTTCTTTCTTCCTCCATTAGAAAATAAAGACATAGTCAGATTCATAGCCTCATACCTTATTCATGCTAAATAATTTTTTGTACTGCTTGCCAAGAGCATTTTTTGGTTCTGTGAGGACCTGCAACGAAAGGCACAAACATTAATCAAAGAGAGAAGCGTATTCACAGTTCTAATTCAAGCCTAGGCTTATTTCAAGCAAAATAAAGAACAAAAATTAACCCAAGGCATCATACATGTATTATTAAAGAAAACCATGCATGTGAATTATACATTTTTCAGAACCTGGTCTAACTAATTAAAAACCCCGGTCCCCGGGTTGGATAGGAGGCACTCAGACTGTCTCATTAAGGTGCCCATCTCTAGAGTGAATGGGCTTGGAATTAACCCTTCACGCCTGGCCACCCAGACAAATAGTGGTGAAATAGGATCATAAAAGACAAACATGAAACATAAGAAAAGGGAATAATTCTCAAAATTTTGAGACAGGTCAGTTGTCCAAAAACAATCTAGTAATAAGAGTTTTCAGAACAGTTTATAAGTTCGAAAAAATTCCTAGCAAACCAATTTTAATTAAGATTTTTTTATTCTTTTATCATTATAGTTAGGTTTAGTAAAAGCATAGGCTGAAGTAGTAGTGCTAGGTCCATAGGTTCAAATATCCAAGTACAACTTTTGAACAGGTCTATTTGAAAGGGTGGAGAAGCAGTCAAAGTCTATGCTTTAAAATGACAGCAGAAAAACTATTTCCAACCTGGTGCTATGACACTAAGGTCAAGAACATAATGTTCCTCGTGAAACTCAGAACTCCTAAACGCCTTGCATAATGAGGAAATCAAATGCCAATATGAGGCTTCTTCAGTCAAAGCCAACTTAAGCTAGTAACCTGAGATTAAGATCCCATACTTTTATTTTTTATTTACAATACAACCTCCAACAATAATACAAAAAATTAACACCATTAAGTGTTATATTTACCTTTCTTGATGGAAGACTAAATGTTTTTAATCAGTTGATATTCATCTATATTCTAAATGACTCCCAATTCATTCACAAATTACAACCAAAAAGTGCCGTATGCGACCAAAATACATGGTTAATAAGGTATAGCAAAGCCAGTGCTATGAAGTATTACCTGCACAAGTTGGTCCTCCGTAAGAGCTGATAAACTAACTAAAATAGGAAAACGCCCAATAAACTCTGGTATGAGGCCATAAGCTATTAGATCAGCACTTTCAACCTGCAAGTCAAAATGTACATTCAGGCTTATAGAAGGATAAATATAACTAAAATCTTTAGGTTCCCCTTTAAATAACTTAGAAGATTTTCATTCTTACAGATTCAAGTAATGATGATGTGATTGCAGCATTGGTTACACCACCTGCTCTCATGTTAGCACGGACAGGTGCTCCAAACCCAATTGATGAATCCTGTCGTCTGTTAACATCACAAATAAATTTAACTTTCAAGTTTCAAACTACCTAAAAACACAAACAGGTTATATTTCAAATGATTTCTGACAAGCTATTAGAATATTGTAAGATAACCTCTCTGAAATTGTCTTTTCAAGATCCACAAATGCTCCACCACATATAAAGAGGATATCCTTCGTATCTATCTGTACAACATATATGCATAAATTTAAAAAATTTAAATCAGACTTGGAACTGTCATAACAGTGATCTTGATATCATGACAATAAAATAACACGTTTCTTAGTTCCAGGTTACTTTTCTGTTGCATGAGTTTCCAATAACCATGTGGTCTACTCCATGATTAAACTTCATATTTATCATGTGATCCTACAACTTGAATTTACTAAAGATACCACACATACGCACGTATTGAACATGTCCAATGAAATCAAGCAAACTTCACTCAAATTAAACAAATAGAAAGCTGAAATCAGTATGAAACATAACTTCCCACAGGATTTGTAGTGTGTTAATTTAATAACTTCATTCCACGTCTTTTGGTATGTATTCTAGAATGGAGCTGTCCATCATGTCTAGCAGCAACTATTTAATATACTTAACCACCAAAGAAAGAAAATTAATACTGTCATTTTATTACAAAGAGAAGCCCATCAGTTGTCTCTCCAAGGAGAAAACCACACCCTATAAGATTACAGTACATGACCACTAAGAAGCACAAATAATGGGTCAAAAAATATACAGCAAAAAATTGCACCAAGTGAAACTGAAGGCCAAACAAGTCGCATGGAGCAGTCATTAAATTCCTCCTTAAAAGAAATAGTATGAAATTTGAATCCAAATGCATCAGCATGAAATATATATATATATATATATATATATATATATATAATGATGTAAAGTAATTATGCTTAAATCAATAGAATGAACGCATAATAAAAAGATGTACATCCAGAACTTGAAAGACAGTAACCAATTAATAATAGCTTCCAAAAGCAGAAATGCTTTAGTTGATAGATGAAACCAACAGAATAGACTGTACTTTGGAAATGAGGTAATAACTGGGGAACAAGGTAGATTTTTTGGATGTTACCTGTATATTATCACCTCGAGGATGCTTTCTTGCCCCCTTCTCAGGAACATTCACTATCTGGACAAAATTGAAAAGATATTTAAATACCCCAAGCAAAGGTAATGCCAACGGTTTTAAAAATAGTCCCGTATTGTGTATTGCTTCCAAGGAAGCTAAACTATAAAAGATAATTTTAAATCAAATAGGAGATTCCTGCGCAAAGCAATGTAAACAAAATTCCAGAGGGAGAGAGAGAGACAGAGAGAGAGAGCAGAAGTAAAGAGGGGAAGAAAGACAACATACACATGCAAGCACTGAATACAATTAAATAACATTTGTACATTACATAATGCACAAACGGAGAAAACTGTGAATGTCTCGATCATATTAATGCTTTTAAATTGCTACAATTTACAACCCCGTCCCTTTCTAGATGTATGAACTCAACAATTTTACAGGAAAAGTGCATTACAGAGTGTAATAGATTTTCATGAGCAAAAAAACATAAATTAACCATCATCCATTTATCGTGTTTGAAGATAATTATAGATCATCTCTTCAACCTAAAAAAAAGAAAAGGAATTTGATAAAAGAACTGTCAGAGTCAACGTCTATAATCCATCACACTTGTTGAACCATGTTTTCGATTCTTTCAATACTAATTGGAAACTTGCATTCTATTGCATTGCTTTATGCTACCTCTTCCTTAGTCCCTAGCATAATCATTCCAACATCTTTCTACACAAATTATTTTATAGATATAGCCAGCCACTATGATCACATCCACCAGGTTTTCACAAAGGTTCTATCTTAAATAACTGGACCCAAGCTGAGATTAAGTGTAATGAAAGCTGTGCGTCTGCCAAGATCTGGTGTTAAAGTGTTGAAGGATCACTGTGGTTTTATGGAAATATTGGTTCCAGAAATTTTGGTATCACATGCAAAGAAGCCCCATACAGGCAGCAGGCACCTGTATGAGCTCAGATGTAAATAAATCCAGGACAAGAGTGGAAGAGTGCAGGTTAACAAGGAATCAGCAAGTATCAAGAGGAAACAAACTAGAAAAGGAATATGATGAAATTCTAGACAAGGTCCTACAGGAGGTTATGCAGATTGTCAGAGGCAACAAAAGAATTTTCAATTATTGTTGGCCTGCAGCAAGGAGCAGCCCTGAGCATTTAGCCTTTTCTTTGATCTTGGATTATTGACAAAACATATCCTAGAAAATATCACACAATATGACTGTAGACTGATATGCACATGTTAGTGATAGATCAGCAGAAAGTTCTTGATTACACCATTTTGCATTTTTCAATAATGGATTGCTCAAACTAAAAGTTGAAGAATTGGAAAGTAAAAAGAAGTAAACTTCAAGGATGAAATTTACACAATTAATTCTCATTTGAATCATCATGATCACCACCATCACCATCCATCAAAATTACTAAATCCTTCAATGAACTATCAGTCATCGGCCCATCAACAAACCACTGAGGTCAGTAATGATAAAAGAGTGAAGTTCAGCTAAAAGCAAGGGAAATCATAAATCTAGCACATATGTTCTTATGTTCTTCTGAAATCACTTAAAGTTCATAGCAGAACCCAACAAACATTTGCTGGCTGTAAGATTTTTAGAAGCAAAAAGCTTAAATAGTAATAAATATTTCCATAATTAGCATCTTCAAAGTTAATTCAAAGTACTTGATAAAAGATGTTAAATAAGCAATCAATTGATCGTGCAGAGGTGAGTTCCTTACAGTTCCTTCCAGCATTTTCAACAGAGCTTGTTGGACGCCTTCACCTGAAACATCTCTGCTAATGTTTAAGCTCTCAGCCTACAAAATTGCTACAATTAGAGAGAATTCGAAAGAAAAGAAATTCCTAAACTTTAGTGATCCACATGGCGTGATAATATTTAGAGCACCTTCTTAGTTATCTTATCAACTTCATCAATGTAGACAATTCCTTGCTGAGCTGCCTGGACGTTAAACTCTGCCACCTAGTTGCCAAAACATTAAGATGATGTAATTAAAATTTATCAACATAAAAGAAGATTACATCGCATAGAAGCCCTCAAGGTGGCCATAATTAAAGTTAGAACAATTTCACTAATATTATGGTCACCGCAAACTTCAACTTCATTTCATAAAGGTGCAATCCAAATGCATTTCACACACAAGAATATTAGAATGGCCTTCAGGCTTCAAATTTATTGGATGAGATCACAGTGCAAGCATGTGTTTTAAATTTGTTTAACCATGAAATCACATTTCATATGAAAAGCTCATTGCATCTATGTTCACAGCCTATCTCAATTTTAAATTTCTAATTTGCCTTTAATTCAGATGTCCAGTCTCTTCATATTAAGTTTCATTTGTCGAAATAATTTAAGAAAAAGAAGGTGAAAGAATATAGTGTGTGTGTGTATGCATCTTCATAATTTGGCTATACACAAGGACCAAATATAAACTCTGATTAGCATACAAACAGATAAACCTGGAGTATACTGATTGTGTACAAAAGTTGGAGGCCACGCAACTCGCGCTCAGATGGAATGAACCAATATTCCAAACACAGTTTATTGCCATTTAAAAACATTTAACTTTGAAGATATCGCATGTTAATTGCCAGTTGCAACAAATTCAACTCAAAACCATTACAGATGTGTTTTTAACAACAAATGCTTCCACTGTCTAACTTTTATTTGGGTAAATTACCAAATCTCCCCTCAATTTTAGGTATTCATGGCAAAAAGTAAAGCTGAATTCTATCTTTCTAAACCATAAACACTCACGGCATAACTTATTAAGCGCAGAACTAACATTATATAATCCATTGACATCTAACTTTTTCTTGTGCTCTTGGGAAGTATTTTTGTTTCTTACTTGTCTTCTCTTCCTCTTTTGGGTGTTTTTTTGTACATGGGTAATATCTCTGTTTGGTTACATAAGGACTGACAGTGAAAATCCAGAGAAGCTTTCCAAAAACCAACTTGATCTTTAGGCCAGCTTCAGACTGATACTAGTATTGCTGTTCTCAGTTTGAAGAGATGCAAAAGGCAGGGTTTATATTGTGTGAAACACAAGGCAAAATTTAAAAAAAAAAAAAACATGTAAGCCTCATGAAATATCATAATATCATAGTTGTCATGTCTCTGAAAAGAATGAATGACCTTTGGGTATAATTTGAGTTTTCACATGAAATGACCTTTATTCTTGAGATTTCATATATTCAAATTTATAGGATGCTTCGGATTGGACTTAACACTAAATATATGAAAACTGGATTAAAAAATGTTTTTGTGTTCTCAAGGAGACACGGCATAAAAGGCCTTAAATTTCCACCAGGGGTCAAAGGTTCATATTTGTTGAGTGGGATAGGAAGTTTTATAGGAAGGGAAGAGCTGTCCTGTCCTGTCCTGGATCATGTAGCTCATTTAACATTTTGATGAACAAAAAAGAAAAGAAAAAAAAAACTTTTTAAAGGTAAATAATGGACAGAAAGCAGTAAATTTGAAAGGTCAATGATTACCTAGTTCACTATAAAAGGTTGAAAACAAGAACAAGGATACAAGTATATATTTTGTCAAATGAAGAGAATTTTTGTAATGTACAGTTTATATTTTTGCATTTTAAAATGTAAATCAATGGTACAAGTCCTTTTCTTTGCTCTATGACTCTATCCCTGATTATCCCTTACAACTAACTAAGACCACAAAATTAAAAACCAGAATACAGACATAATATAGTCCCAACTTTTCTCCTTGTCAACAGCTATAGGCTACATTGATATTCAGTTTCTAGATTTAACATTCTACAAAAATAACATACAAGATGGGGAATGAACTCATAATGTTTCTAGATCTATTCCAAAAGGATGGCTTTGGCTAGAAACTAGACCACCCTAATTCAAAACCATGTGCTTCAGTGCCTATCTTGTATGATGTCAAAACCAAAGATTTCAATTTCTAAATATATCAAGATACTAGTTGTGAAAATAAATATAGCATTTTTCTGATTCTAAGCATGATTGCTAAAAACAAAAGGCAAACCTTTTCACAGTTTGACAATTTGATTCAACATGCATCGATTTTGGCAATTTTAGCTGATGAATCATTGAATAGAATTTTATATTTTGTTTATTGGTAAAAGAAAAAAAGAATCCCATTCTATATTTTTCCCTCCTTTCATCCCTTTTTGTCAACTAAATTTTAAACTATCATTTCTTTTCCCTTTTGACAAGTTCAATAAGAGTCAACTGATTTTAGAACATAGGCTAAAATTGCCAAAATTAAAAAGATTTTATCAAATTGTCAAAACACATAAAAGCTTGGCCTTTTTCTACCAATACGGCTATTTCTAATATACTTGCATATGTGGATATGGGAATGTGAGTGTATTTTTGTTATATAAATACAAATAACTTGCGTCATACAAGTGCGAATTCTAATTCCCTACAGCAAAGTAGAGAGTTCTTCTTCACCTCAACCTGTATAAAGTTAACACCATGTTGGACTTCAAAGTATAGAAACCCTCGGAACTCTCACGAAACTCTTCCATCAAGTAAAGAAACAGGCATTTCACTAAATGTAACAGAGGCTGAATACACAAATAGTCCATTTAAAAGAAAAAAAATTAAACAAAATTAATGCAAAAAAAGAACTGATCAAATAGGAGAAATAGAACTATCAGCTGAACTTCCAGAATAGGACTGAGCACATATTTTCATTGCAAGAATAAGATAAATAACAAGAAGGTCAGAAGTGAGCTGTACCGAGAGTAACTTGTACAATATTGATTCAACATCTTCACCAACATAACCAGCCTGGGGGAAAAAAAAAAGTACTTGCTTCTATCAATTAGACAATAATTGACAGAATAGTATCAAACCTTAAACTGCAACAGTGGTGTAGCATGAAATCAAATGGAAAGGGTAAAAATCTTTACATAGCACTTTCATTTTACAGATTAAAAAATAATATTTACTGAAGCAAATTATGGTAACTACAGTGCCAATTTTCACTTTCCTATTCCAATAAAACTTGAAAATAGTCAACATAAGATATCAAGCATACAGGAACACCAAAAAATCAAGGAAATAGATCAGAGTTTTAACCAGAAAATTAGAGAGATTTGGCTTGGATGTTCAACACTAAGCAAGGGAAATAATATGGTACTTTCGGTAATTCATAATGAGATATTAATGTAAAATAGACTTGCCTGAGTTAAGGCCGTCGCATCAGCAATGACAAACGGGACATTTACGAAACGTGCTAATGTTTTAGCCAGCAATGTCTTGCCTGTTTTGCGTGCAAGTTAGAACAGAAAAGAAAGTCCAGGATTACAATGTTTAAATTTTCCGATAAGGGCTAACAATTTGTCAATGCAGATAAACACATGACAAAACTGTAAACAGACCATACCAGAACCAGTTGGGCCCATCAAGAGCACATTGCTTTTTTCTAGCTCTACATTATCGTCATCATCTATTGCCTCTGAACTTCCTGATTCTGCTCCTGGCCTAGTACCATGCATCAATCAAGCTTTATTTTGTAAGTCCATTCGATAAAAGAAAGCATAGGTCACACTTTTAAAGCACTCGAAATAAATGGATATCAATGAAGAATGAAAGGAACAGGATCAGCCACCAAATTCAACACTATGCTATAGTAGAGAAGAAACAAGTAGAACTAGAAACTAACCCTTTTGGCAAAGTGGAATGGTAAATCCTCTTATAGTGGTTGTATACAGCCACAGAGAGCACCTATAACACAAAACACAAAGCGCCTGCTGAGAGTTTTTAAAGACAATAAAGAGCAGTCAAGATCAAGCTAATTAAACACATACAAAATAAAATCTTCAAAACATAAGGGCATAAACTAAAATAAATGATTTAATTTATGTGATTATCGGTCTAGAATGACTCGTTGAATACCACGTTGTTACTTATTGTTTCATTAATGCTTATAGGTTGATCAGAGCAGTGTTCCAATAACTGACAAATGTACCATAACATCACATGTCAGCAGTGTCCTGACAGAAAGCAGTAATTAGGAGGTTGATCTAATCAACAGTAAGCAACAGAGCAAGAAAATAACACAATTAAAGTAGATACAATTTGCTGAAATGATGGATACGTTTTAAGGTATACAAATGTGTCAAACATATTGTATTCATAAGTGTTTTTCGAGCAAAGTGTTAACAGAATAACCTAAATAATTCAGTAATCAGTATGCCAAATGAGTTATTGTCACTGTGTTTCCCGCACAATCTAACAGAATTAACTCAAATCCAATTAAGCATTGATGGAGTTCGCAAAACTCAGCAGAAACAATATATGCATACAACACGAGAATGCATTGACTATTAAGTCGTGTCAAAAACAATAGTCGTTTTCGGAACTAAAAGGAAATGCAGAATGTAGTAACATAAGAAAGCAAACCTTTTTAGCTCTTTCTTGACCAATAACAAACTTATCAAGACCTTTACAAATCTCCTTTGGAGTAGGTAAATCCTTTCCTAAATTAGACCCACCCCATCCAGCACCACCATTCTTTTCTCCTCCTCCACCATCCTCACCATTGCCACCGCCACCTCCACCACCTGGTCCATTGGCCCTGATCAAATTAACGCCAGGTGCAAACGGCGGACCAGGTGGATTATGCACAGCTAATCCATTTCCATTCCCATTAGGATTGGCAGGCCAATTCTCAGGCGGATCACCGGCATATGATCTCAGAGCATCCCAAAATGAGCCTCTAAGTCTGTTACTGATAGCATTATTTGCAGTACTAGTAATAACATTACTATCACTGTTGTTATAATCCTCTTCTAAATCATCCTCATTAGTGGACTGTCTGGCAACAGAAGTAATCCTATTCTTGGATTTATTACCATTGCTAACTCTACCAATTTCAATAAAACTACCTTGTAAAGGAGTCATCTTATAAGGACGAAAGTAATAAGCTGTTTTACAACTGGGACAAAAATTAACAGCCTGATAATTACTGTTATTATTATTATTAGGTGGTTTTACATCAAGATTAGGGTTAGGTAGGTGGCGATTAGAGAACAGGAGATCCATGTGTTTAGAACAACGAGGACAATTCGTTTCCGCTTTGATTTTGCGTATATCTGAAGAATTATTATTTTTACTATTAGTATTTCTGTTGTTGCCGTTTCCGTTTCCATTGCCATTGCCGCCGGTAAAACCTTGATCCCATTTGTATCTTTCCTGATTGAATCCGAGGAGTGATTCTCTGCGACGGTTGTATCCAATGGTTAGATGATTGACGTGAGTTGAGATTGTGGATACTGGAATCCAACGGTGGAGATTTCTGTTCCATAAACGATCTGCTCTTGACAATACTTGTGGAATTTCCTTCACTTTCTTCCATCTCCTCATTGTCATTTTCTTTTACTATTATTATTATTATTAGCAAAAAGAAAATTAATAAAGAAAATCAATGTGAATGAATAAATAAAAGAGATATGGAAATAAGAAAAGAGAAGTGAGATCTGTACGATGAGTTAATAAATAGAGAGGAAGAGGAAGCAAAGTTGGAATTGCAGCAGAGCGTTTGTAGGAGTGAACATGGAGAGAAAATGCTGCCACTCTCTTTCTGTTCCTTTTTTTATTATTATTTATTTATTTATTTTAGCTTATCTTCTTCTTTGTTTTTTTTTGGCAAAAGGGTCAAAAATACCCTCCACTTATTTATCATAGAGCGAGTCAGCCCCTAAAGTATTTTCATTTCCAAATTGGCTCCCGATGTTTTCAAAACTGGACCAAATCCACCCGGAGTTGACGGAAGGGTGGATTTGGTCCATTTTGAAAACGTCAAGAGTCGATTTGCAAATTTGGAAATGAAAATACATTAGGGACTGTCTCACTCTCTAACAAATAAATGGAGGGTGTGTAAGGCCTCTCCTTTTTAACTCTTTTATACATATTAAAAATATTTACTTAATCATATAATAAACTTTTATATATGAATATTATAATAAAATTTAATTGTTTACTACTCTTTAATAAATAAAATTTTAAATAATATTATAATAACAAAACACTTTTCCCTAAGATCGCCGGAGTCTAGCCACATGAAGCTCTACCAAATCTAGCTTTCTCTTCCTATTTGATTTTCCTGCAATACTGGATTATTGAGGAAAATAATGAGCTTGATGATCAATGAGAAAATAAGCATATTTATATAAATAAATATATTCAACTTAATATTTGAAGTCATCTTTCTTAGACTTCCTCGTTACTGACATAATATGTCAGTTTATATTAGTTTAACAGAATATAAAATAAAATAAAATAAAACACTCAAGATCACAAACAAATTTACAACACATTTATTTAATTCACAAATAATCTCAAATTCAGTTAATTCCACCAAACAAATAATTTCAATTCACAAGCATTTTATCATTTCATAATCTCAATCAAATCAAAATTATTTTACATTCTCAATCAATCCAAAATCCCATCGAATTCACAATCATTTCAATTCTTTCAATTTCTCACAAATTCACCATTCAACAAAAGTACATTGTCAATCAATCATCAATCACAAGATCGGGCGGATGACTCATCCTCACCAAATCATTTTCTCATTCATTACAAATATAAATAGGTGGCCACCGATGAGACTATCCCACCGGCTCAGTCTCGCCATCCCTCGATAGGCAGCTATCCCAACGGCTCAGCTTACCCGAAACACACAACCCTTTTTCCCCGAGTCAATTCATGCTCATTTCAAACACAATCACAACCAATTCAACTCACAACACATCACAAATTCTCAATCCAGCTCACAAATTCATAAGTCAACCAATTCCACATTACTACACATCATAATCAATTTTGATAATTAGTTAAATTATTTAAAAGAAAGGTTAAAGGAAAGGTAACCCGATCATATCTTTTTCAATTTCTCATCTTTTTATTTGGAACAACCTCTTGTTGTCCAATCATAAATCATTCATTTTCCCCTCTTCGCTTTTCCAGGGGTCATCATACTTTCAATCTCATCTTTTGGGTTACCAATTTCTAACCAATCATTTAGACAATTAAACTCATTACCAA
>CANYLF010370786.1:0-11939 GCA_948193215.1 Bocquillonia castaneifolia
CTAAGATAAAAACCGTAACTTGTACAAAAAATGTTTACTTCATCCAATACTAATATGCATCCTTTTATAATGTGATACCTGAAAAACACTTAACAAACATATCAGTGAATAACTTAATGTTTTACATCATCAAAATCATTACTAAAATCTCGGGGCTAACAGGTTCTATTAGGTATAATTTAATTTAGTCGAAGGCAGCTTGATCTTTTTATTCCCAACAGAACTCCTCTCGATTTTTGAGTTTGAGTCAATCTGAAAACTCCCTAGTTTTGCCTGCCAAGATGGATATAAACCTCCTCAAGTAATTGACCTAGCCCATGAACCTTTGTAGTTCTTTCTTGTTCTTCGGTGGAGCTACCTCTCTAATAGCTTTAGCCTTGTTCAAATCAACCTCCACTCCCTTTGATGAACCAGGAATCCTAGGAAATTCCCAGACTTAACCCCAAATGCGCATTTCAAAGGATTGAGCTTCAAACTATAGTTTCTCATCCTCTAGAATGCCTCTACTAAGTGATCCAAGTGTTCTTGGTCTACTTTGGACTTGACTACTATGTCATCAATGTACATCTCCATGGTTTTCCCTAGCAGATCATGAAAGATTGCATTCATAGCTCTCTGGTAGGTGGCTTTAGCATTTCTCAACCCAAATGGCATTACTACCCACTCAAATGTCCCTATGGACCTAGGACATCTGAATGTAGTTTTGGGGATATCTTCCTCTGCAATGTAGATCTGGATGTACCCCCAAAAAATAATCCATGAATGATAACATGGCATGGTTTGCCACTGAATCTACCAATGTATCAGCTATAGACATTGCATAGATATCTTTAGAAGTAGCCTCATTGAGGTCTTTGAAATCCACGCATACCCTTAGCTTCCCATTCTTCTTTACCACAGGAACTACGTTAGCTAGTCAGTTAGCATAATGAGCACGTCTAATGAATCCTGCTTTGCACAATTTCTCAATCTTCTCCTTGACCTTCAGTTCCACCTCTTTGGACATCCTTCATGGTGGCTGGCGGTATGGTTTAAACTTAGGCTTAATAGGAAGCCTGTGTTCTACGAGCTTCCAGCTCAGACCTGGCATTTTTGTGTAGTCCCATTCAAAGCAATCCTTATTTTTCTTTAATAATGCAATGAGTCTTGCTTTTAATGGTTCAACCAGTTTCTCACTAATATAAGTGATCTCTGGCTTCTCTTTCGCATCTAGATTCAATTCTTGCAAAGTCTCAGGGGTCTGTTATCCTATTGGCATGCTCCATTTTAGGAGGTGCTGGTTCCAAGTCCTGCATCACAATCTCCTGCTGGTCTGGCTAAATCTCCTCTTCATAGACTAGTTCTGCCTCCCAGGTCTCCCATTCATTGTTTTCTACTGATTTCTATTTGACTTTCTCCATTAATTACTGTAAATGGCACAATAACAGTAGACTTGGTGAGAACCTCTGCCTGGACTTTAACTTCTTGCTCCTCCTCTTGTACTTCTTCAATGTGGACCTTCTTCAGGTATCCTGACCTAGACTGCCCTGGAACTGGATTGGTCCTACGTCCTTGTCATAATACCTAGCTTTCACAGCATACGACATTGCATGGAATGGATTGTTATCAACCCGTACAATCTCCACATCATTCCCTTTCCAAAATAATAAGAACTGGTGCAAAGAGGACGGCACACACCAGTTAGTGTGAATCCAGTCCCTCTCTAGCAAGGCCTGATCGTTGGCAGAGGAATTGACCATAAAGAAAGCAGCCAAAGAGGTCTGGCTTCCCACAGTCAATTCCACAGGTAAAAGCCCTACGGTTTTAGTTAGCTCCCTTATAAAAGCTGAGACTGAGACCTCTGTTGATATTGGATCCTCTATTGGCTTACCCAGTTCTTTTAGCATGCTTACTAGCATGATGTTGACAGCCAACCCATTGTTGATCAACACTTTGGAGGTTGGCCTTTCATTCAAATGAGCCTTAATGTACAGTGGTTTGATATGCTTTATCATTGGTTCTGTCGGTTTATCAAATACCACTCTTTTAGGGCTACCAAGGCCTGTAGTCTGAATGGTTACTTGACTGAGGATCTACCTTAATTCTTCCTCTATTGCTCTTTTCTCCACCTATTCTGGACTTTCATAAATCTCGATGGACCCTTGGAAATCTGTAGTTAAGGTTAGGACAGAAGTAGCACAAGGTATGTAAATGGGAACATTACCTCGCAGAGGGCAGTCCCCCTTTTAGTTAGAGTCCAAAAGCGTCTAAAACATTATCCAATGCTTTTCTTTTGAACTTGGAACTACTGTGTTAGCTAGAGCCACATGATTGAACCTCTCTGTGGTTTTCTTCTTACTGAGGATCATTGGATGCCACGCTATTGTCAACTTGCCCTACTGTTGGTGGGTTTGGGAATTTGTGTCCTCTCAAATTATCAGGTTTGGGTGTCTTACCATAATTACCTTTAGGTGGGCCCCTCGGGTACCTGACCTTGTAGTCAAATTTTCCTTAGGGTTATCCCAGCAAACCTTCCCCGCGCTGGTCGTTTCCTTTTGAAATTCTCCGTCTCCTGTAGGAGTTCTATCTTTGGAGCCTCCTCTTTTGAGTTCTAGTGAGTTATTGAGGAAATTTAGGATGGTTGACCTGGTTCCATCCATTTTGATGAGGGTCTCATGGTGGTGTTACAAAACGTGTGGCCTCTGAGCCCCATTCCTTCTCCTTGGTTCTTGTTTCCTGTATTCGGCCTGTTCATAATGATCTGGCCATTCTCGAGCCCTCCTATCAGGTTCTCTGCCAGGCCTAAGTCTCTCTGTGCCTCTTTTTTCCTCTAGACCTACATGATTCACCACATTAGTTTCAATAATCATTAGTTTGGAGATCCGTACCTTAGGTGCACGTTATTGACTGTGTCTTTGTTTGTTGACCCCCTATTTTAGCCTAGCGATCTCTCTATCTTTTATCTTGAGTTTTTCCTTTATGGCTAATAACAGCCTAAGGTCTGATTGGGATAGCTCTGTAGCTTAGACCTCTACCACAGGTGGTGGGAAAGGGTCTTTATCGATCAACATGGTATCCTTTTTATCTGGGAACTTTAACACACCTTTGTTGATGCGATCCTGGATGATGTTCCTGAAGGCCCAACAAGCTGCAGTTGAATGATTCCAAGTATCATGATATTTACAGTAGTTCTTACCCCTCATTTCCACTGGTGAAAGTAACATATGATCAGGGGAGAATGAAATGAATTTCTCCTTGACCAAGAAATCAAAATTTTCTTCAGTCTTTGAGACATCAAAGGCATACTAAGGAGTGGAACTGGTGGCCACTGGTTTCTTCCAGGCCTCTGGTGTCTTCTTCACTAACATCGGGCACACACAAGAGCCAATAGCTATGATATCAGTAATGGCCACTTCCACGGAGTTGATCTCCTGAAGGTAGGTTCCCATAGAAGATTTCTTCCTATGGTTCTCTTCCCTCAACAAGTCTTCATACTCTAAAACTTTGGCAGCCAGTTCATAGAAGTCTCTAAACTCCATCCCCTTAAACTTCTTACGTAGTTCGATATCTAATCTCCTCTGGGCCATCTTTACGTACTCAATTTCTAGAAGTGCAATCTTACTCCTGCTCCTCATTTTCTTGAACCGGCTAATGTAAGCATCAGCATTTTCGCTAGGTCTTTGGTTAACTCGAGATACCTCAGTAATGTAAACTTCTAGCTAGGCTCGATAGAACTAGGTATGGAACTGACTCTCCAAATCGACCCAAGTGAAAATTTGAGTTTCTTAGGAGAGATGCATACCAAGAGAAGGCTGGACCTATTAGAAAATTAGGAAACAAACGTAATTTAAGGTTAGCAAAATTTTCCAAATTGGCCAATTCACTACATTGTATAGTGAACTTGAAAATAGAGTGAAGCATGGGATCCTGCATCCCCTAGGGTACGGGTTCTCCCTATCAATGAAATCTAGATAAGGTTTATGGAATTCAAGATGGCCAACTTGTCTAAGGCTTGGTCCATACAATTCCTGGACTGCTTCTCTTAGAGTCTCCATGTTAACCTGCATCCTCAGTGGTAGAGGAGGTGGATAGTATTGATTCATGTTCCCTTGACCCTGGAAATACTCCTATGGGTTTTGATAAAATTGGCCACCAGTCTCTACCTGCAATGGTGGGTTAAGAGCTGGTTCAAAATTAGAAAATTGTAATGGAGCCTGCATTGGGTTTGGGCGACCTGTCTGTTGGGTATTGTGTCCATGCCTCAAAATTTGCAGTGTACTAAGCCCTTGATTTCCAGTTCCTTGTGTTGGTATGCTCCTTTGTGAGTTGCTTTCTCCATGGACTGGGCCATCATCTCTTTTAGGAGGGATTACATACCTGTCTTCTACCACAGGTGGGATGTTAAGGGGATGCCTAGGCGGCTCGAGTTCAGCTGGAGTTGTACATGCAGTTAGAAGGGGAGGCGTTGGCGAGCTCTGCCCTCTGAGTCTTGTACGTTAAGTCTACTAATGAGAGAGCCCCCTTGTGTTGTTGGTGAGTTGGTTCTGGCCACTGACTTATTTGGTTCCCTCGTTTCTATGGTCCCCCCTACTAAGGCTCTTGTTATAGCAGCATTTGTCTCACTGAGGGAAAGCTGGATAGCTCTGAAAGACTCCTAGATTCCATCAAAAATCAGACCTACTATAGACACTGAATTTTTGGATGCAGGTATTTGGAAGCGACGTTGGAGCCCAGTGATGAATACGGTCTAGTTTGGACCACTCTATTACCCGGTTTCTCATAGAAATGAGCCGAGGGGTTGAAAATAATTTCAAAATGTTTTCAAAAAATGAATTTCAGGCCCATTGATGGTTTGGCCAGACCTTCAATGGTCCGTTCGAATCTTCAAAATCCTAGGTTGGCCCACATTTCACAAAAGCCCATTTGAGCCCAAAAAGATCCAACCAGACCTTTGGTGATCATCCGGCCGGATGATCATTAAAGGTGCGACCGAATCATCAATTTGAAATGACATTTTTGAGGTAAAGTGCATGTACTAGTAGGCCATCAAAGCCTACACCGACCTATGCCTATGCCCATACTATGCCCACACTCTAACTTGTCCAAGTTGCTATAAAGATTCATTTTCTTGCTATAAATACCCAACTTTTTAACATAGGAAAGAGGGGAGGCCATTATTGAGGCACGAGAAACACACAAACGCTTTTTCCCTGTAATTTATTTTCATAGAGTTTCCAAATGAGAAAACTTTCTTCAATCAAGAATCTTATTTCTACCTAAAAGCGATAACATACCTCCATTCTGAGGGCAACAAACCATCCACGAAGCATCCATGCATTAGAATAAGCTCATCTCATTCATATTTTCTTTACTTTTAGCTTACTGTAACTTTTTCTTACTTTGCATACTAATTTTGTTTTTATATTTTGTCTATACATGTGAGTTCTAAGTGAAGATAGGAGAATGTAGAAGCAATCGGATTTAAGTTTGGAGCCCTGGAACACAAGTTATAAATCAAAACGTGATTTTGGTTCATTAACTTGGGTTACTCTAAAAACTCATCTCTTTGGCCATTTCTAGATTTCTATAGCTTCTTTAGGCTTCAATTTATTGTTGTTCATATTCCATTTGGTAAAATTTATGATAAACAGGTTGATATAAAGCTTCAAAGTTGTTGTTTCAAGTTATAGATTCGGCCGGATGTTCATAAAGATTCTTCCGGATTTTCAATGATTCATCCGGATGATCACGTTTCATTCGAATGTCCCACCTATGTTAAATATTTTTTTTGTCGGCCATGATGATGATTCGGCCGGATGATCATAATGTTTCATCCGGATGATCAAATATCAATCATCACGCTGAAGGACCGAAAGAGCGATATGGATTTTAGCCTAACTTGCGAGGGGCATATCCCGACCGTCTGAACTCCAAATGTAGAAATTCTTGAGCCTATATTGAAGTTCAAGATGTCTACTTTAATTTCTATGTTTTTATTTTCTCTAATTCCATCAAATTCGTGCCCAAAATACCCTTGACATTTCAGTGCTACATTTGAGACAACTTTTTGAACACTTCACGAGGAGATGTAATTCTTACTAGGTTAGCATATATAGGATGTATATAGACTCCTTAGAGTTATGTCTATCATTTCTTTGTATTATATTCGAAGGGCATGTAATAAATAGGTCAAGAATCAGCTCGGAAAACCTGCAATGGACCGACTGGTTAAAGCTACAAGGTCGATAGATTAATCATCTCCGAGAATGGTCTATCGATCGGTACCATTTCTAACCCTATTTACATTTATGCAGTCACCTAGAATTACATGCTAAATAATTAATCTGACATCTATAATAAATAAAACCCGGTAATAAGTACAATAAAATGGTAGAAACTCATTTCACCTTTTCTTTCTTTAAGGGTGTATGTAGATTACTGACATTCCAATATTTTGGCTAAATAATAAATGAATTAATGTGCAAATATTAACTTGTAAATATATGTAAAATAAGCTAGAAACTAACTATGGATGTTCTAGATGTAAATAAATAAGGAAATAATCCACTTGGCTAACTATTATAAAAATAAGTAGGAAATCCACCAAATACAACCAACTGCACTCAATCAATCAGGGTTAATTATATCGGACCTAATGCAGAAATACAACCGGTTAGAAATAATATTAGGTTCGCCCATTCATTGCATACTACTTTACGGGTGATTTATCGCTTTATATTGTTTGTCTTTTATAGGAAATAATGACCTTATCACTTAATTAAATGGGAAATTGCCCCAAGAATGGATGACTCATTCTGAACCCAGAAATCATCTGGAGTGATGACAAATGGGGATTCCTAAGGAATCTACCTGTTTGTTAATCACTAGTTAATCCCAATGCAATTCAGCTGGTGACTCCACAACGTTTTCATCAAATCCATAAAAATCCATCTAGTGAGTCTGTCACCATTGCCATTGGACACCAACCAACGGGCAGGTCCCGGGCACTCTGTCCACACCTACCAAAGCCTTGAGGTCTTCCCTAGATATTGTCAGAATTTATTGAGGTCTACCCCCTAACTGGCACACTAATACTTGCATACAAAGCATTAATAGGAGACATCTGTTCAAAAGTCTCCACCAAGTGGGGAACTATCCCCTCAATTTTTGCTGTTATAGGACCTATTTCAGCATCCTGGGGTGCTACGACATTCTCTTTTCCACTTCTAATTTTTGGAGACATTCTCAGTGAGTCCCACTGGGCATGCCAAAAAAGATTGTTCGCCTATTTTTTTGAAGAACTGGTAGTTCTAATATTGAAACTAGCGCTAGAACAAATCTACTCCAATTTGCGCTTTTCTTGAGGTGTAGGTCTCTCAACCGATGTACCTAACCTGTCAAACATTTTGTGGGTGTGGATCCACCACAAAAGTATCCCACAATGCCACTAAAAACTTAGTAGAATTGGTGGTTTGAATGGATGAAATTATGGAACTAATGGTATGAATAACCATTGATAAAACTGGTAATAGAAATATAGAACTAGTGTTTAAAAGCTACGTTGAAATGAAAGATTAACATTGAAATTAAACTTGAAAGGAATGAACTAGAAACAAACAGTGCTTAAATGAAGTTGAAAGGGCTAGTTGTATTGAAAAAATGTTAAGTACTAGAACTAAAATTTGAAATGATAGATTGTAAACAAAGTAGACTATTGGAAATTAAATACTAGAAATTGTTGAAGCTATGTTAAATGTGTTGTGTTTTTGTTGAAGATTGTCGGTCCCTTTTCCAAGTACTTCCCATCTCTATTTGTACCCGCTTAATGGAAGATGGCAGTTCCTTGGCAGAAATGGCTAGAAACATAGTCGTTACCACCACATCCACCTTTCCTTCATCTTCGGAATCACACGCTTATGTTGGAGACCATTTCCATATCCATGATTTCTGACTGTTGTTACTCCTCCTAACTTGCATGCTCTTATCACCTTTCTTGGCTATTTGTACCCAAAATAATTTAGCCCACTATAGGCCAGGGTCGGTCAGATAAGTACTTTAAAAATGATAGATCTGGTCTTAAGGGTATTCATTGATGTCAGAGCTACACTACATAAACTTGTTAATGGAGGGATTAGGTCTGGCAGGGGGGATAGGAGCTAGGTCTGATGTAGGAAAGGGCATATGTTGGTAGACCTAGTGAAATAAAGGGAAATGCCAAGAGAGATCATATGAACAGGACCTATGCGTAGGTATTGGGAGGTAGAAATATAATTGGAGTAAGGAAGTTATCAAAAAGGCCATTAAAGAAACTAGTCTTGTTAGTTTCAACCTGGCCGAAGGGTTCACAAAAGGATAATTATAGATCAGACCTGGTCCAAACAGGAATAATCAAGGATCACCATATTAAAATTCATAATCCTTGGAAATAAAAAAAGAGATAAGGCCTGGATCTTAGCATGGACAAGCACTGAAAGGGGTATTCTTCCATAATTCACTGTGGAGAAGAATAGAGAGACCTGGTCGTAAAAAGAGTGCTACGTGGACAAGAGTTTTTATGGGGATTGTCTGAAGCTTTGACAAGCTAGAGAAATGATAGGAACCACCAAAATGGTGGTAGAAGAAGAAGGCATCAACGCCAAAGTATCTTGACACAATGATAGGGGTGAGGATCACGTCTAGCTAGAATGGATTTTATCTAGAATTTTTTTAAAAAAGAAGGGGAGTGTGTAGAATGGAGAAGATTCCGGAAAGATTTCCATGATCAACAGATAGTAGGGAAGTAGGAGATTTTTATGCATGGCTTGAAAGCAAACAGTCCTAGTGGCTGGTGGGCAGAATTTTACATGTAACAATAAGGCTGAAAAAATGGGAAGAACATGGAGGACTTGGGAAAGTGGCAATGGAAACCACAAATGGACGAGTGGGTCTGGCCATACACCCCGAAATTCATTACATTGTGGATATGGTGGTAACGGCTATGTTTCTTGCAGTTTATACCAAGGAACTGCTCCATGACGAGAAGGACCATGTCAAGCATAAAAGGAGAAAGAGAAGAATGAAGAAAGGACCGATCAACTAATAATCAAAAAACACAAATACAACAGCAAATACTCTACTTAAATTAAATCAATTTAGCTCAACTTAGCTTAGCTTAATTTTAAAAATCTGTCTTCAATTTCCTTTCATTATATTCAGTTCAATTTTAATTCTACAACCCTTTCAATTTTATTCAAGTCTTGTTCTTTTATTTACAAAGTCAATTCTCTTTAATATCAAGTCTTCATTAATTATCAAATCAATCAACTCAATTGCAAACACTAGTTCTCTAGTTTTATAGTCAGTTATACCAATAATCTTTCATATTACTAGATCTGCATATTTGTTTACTTTTTCCACTAGCTCTACTGAGTTTTAGTGGCATCTGTGGGATACTTTTGTAGTAGATCCACACCTACAAAACGTTTGACAAGTCAGATACATCGGTTAAGAGACCTACACTCTCTAGCACGCCCAAGGCAAAGCGCACAATTAGAGTAGATATGTTCTAGGACCAGTTCCAGTACTAGATCCACTAGTCCTAAAAAAGGTGGGAACAATCTTTTCTGGCACGCCCAGTGGGACATCACTGAAGATGCCTCCAAAAACTAAAAGCGGAAAAGAAGCAGTCGTAGCACCCCAGGATGCTGAACCCATTCCTGCAACAGTAGGATTCTAAGGGATGGCTCCTCACTTAGTGGAGACCTTTGAACAAACATTTCCAATTAACCCTTTATATGCAGGTACTAGAGAGCCTATTGGGGGGCAGACCTCAACAAATTCTAACACCATTTCTAGAAAAGACTTGAAGTCCTTCACAGGCCTAATTTCAGAAGGAATTCAAGAATCCTTCAAACTGATCCAGCTCTCCATTAATGAGACCAACTCAGTGATTGTGAGACCATTGGGAGAGAGGAGTCCGGATAGGAGGGAACCGGGCCTACATGTGGCCAGAACCACTTCACCTGCTAGTCGAGAAGGATCTCCAAGCCTGAGGCTTTCTACGCAGAACTCGAGAGGATAGGGACCTCCACCTCCTCCACCACTAACAATATCAACTACTATAGCAGATCCTGAGCCATCTAAACTTCCTCAAGTCTCAGTATGGGCAGCAGAAGACAGGTATGTCATCCATCCCAAAAGAGATGAACATGCCATTCCAATGGAAAGCAACTTCTATGAACACACCAACACCAGGTACAATTCTCCAAGGAATGCATGCTTCATAGACAAGTAGGACTAGACCAGGTCCATAAGCTACATGCCGCCCAACTACAAGGTAGGTACCTCTATAGTTTGGCAGGATTGTCCAGCACTTCAGGAGGACGTTAATGGACAATTTTATCAACACCCTCTTGAGCATTCCTAGGCTCAAGGGGGTAGGAACCATCATCATCATCCACCCCCTCCCTCGAGAATGTAGTTTGACATAGAGACCTTGAGAGATGTAGTTTAAGAGTTGTATGGACGAGGCCCCAGGCAGATTGGCCACCCAAAATTCCATAAGCCCTATCCTGAATACATTGACAGAGAATCCTTATCCAAGGGGATGTAGAATCCCAAACTTTACTCTTTTGTTAGGGTAAGATGGCTTCTCCACCATGGAGCACATATCTAGGTTCACAATCTAGTGCAGTGAGTTGGCAAATTTAGATAACTTTGCGTATTTGAAATTACGTTTGTTTCCCAATTCACTTACAGATCCGACCTTTCTTGGTATGCTTTGCTATCAAGGAACTCAATCTTCACATAGTCTAACATGGAAAGGCAGTTCCACACCCAGTTTTTCAGGGCTCAACCCAAAGTCAGTATTATTGAATTGTCTAGAATTAACCAAAGGCCTAGGGAGAATTAGATACCTACATCAACATATTCAAGAAGATGAGAAGTAGATGCAAGATCTTGCTCCCTGAGACAGAGTATATGAAACTATCACAAAGAGGTTTGGATATAGAACTTCATAAAAAGTTACAGGGCATGGAATTCAGGGACTTTTACGAACTGACATCCAAGGTCTCGGAGTATGAAGAATTGCTAAGAGAGGAGAACCATAGGAAGAAGTCTTCAATGGAGACCTACTTTAAGAGGTAAACTCAGTGGAGGTTGCTATAGTAGATATTACTAATACTGGATCTTCTGTACACCCCATGTTAGAGAAGAAAGCATTAGAGGTTTGGAAGAAACCTGCAACTTCTAGCACCATTCCTCAACATACATTTGACATCTCAAAGACAGAGGACATTTTGGCTTCCTGGTCAAAGAAAATGTAACGGCCATAATTAATTAACAATTAATTATGCATTTAAGTATGTTAAATCATTTCATTAAGTATTGGCATCATTAGTATGTTTGATTTTGTTAATTGAGGTTGATTCATAGGTGATTATGAGTAGGAGAGGTGTAATTAGAAGAAATAATAGTAGGAGGTGGTTAATTGGTTATATGGCAATATTTGATTGTTTGAGGAGTTATCCCTTGATTGTTCATTTCTATTAATTGTGTATTGTTAAGTATAATTGTGTGAAATCGGATTGGTGGGAGTTGGATTAATTGAAGGACTAGATTGTAAGAAAAGTTGAGGAGCTATTTGTAAAAGAAGTATGAGAGTTGGATTAGATAGTTAATAGAAATAAGTTTAGGGAGTGGTGTAGGGAGAATCCTTTTAGAAGATGACAAGTGGCTTGGGGAGAGTAAGAGCAAGACAAGTGGCTTGAAATGGGAGTGACAAGTGGCAATGGAATAGTAATAATAATAATAAAATAAAGTTAGTGGATTATCTCTAGAAAAGTTGAGAAAATCCTACACACTTTCTAATTTTCTTCTTCCTCCTCTACGTTTTTCTTTCCCTCTTCTTCCTTTCTTCTTCCTTTTTCTTCATAACTCCATTAATAAAGCTTTAAAGCTTCAAAGTGAAGATTATAGCA
>CANYLF010370812.1:0-11615 GCA_948193215.1 Bocquillonia castaneifolia
GAATATGATGTTGAAGATCTAAATATTGATTTACGAAGAATGATATTGTTATGTTTTCATGGAACTGAACTTGAAGAATTTCATTTGATGATTTTGTGGTTATTTTATAAGTGTTTCTTAACTGTTTTTGCAATATAATGAGTTTCCGATTGTTAACAAAGTTGTTGGCTACTCAATGGTGGAATCTGATGTTGAAGATCTAATTATTGATTTACAAAGAATGATATTAATATGTTTTCATGGAACTGAACTTGAAGAATTTCATTTGATGTTTTTATGGTTGTTTCATAAGTGTTTCTTTAACTATTTCTTAACTATTTGTAATTCTGATTCATATGTGTCTCATAAATGTTTCATATGTGTTTTTTTTATTTTGTTGCAGGATAATCGATTTTTCTCATAAAGCTTCTTATTTTGGTGATTTTTTGGAAAATTCATTGATGATGAAAAGGAGAAGGAATAGGATGGAGCATTTAATTGAACAAGTTATATAATGTAATTGAATAATTTTTTGGTGTTTGTTATGAAATGTCTTGAAAATAGTAAAGGAACGGTAATGTAATTTCTGAAATTTTGTTGAAATTTCATATTTTTTATATATTTTTGTATATTTCTAAAACACATATGAAACACATGTGAACAGATATGAAACAAATATGAAACAATAAAAAACGCATATGAAAAAAACATAAACAACAAGAAATTGTCAAAAAAAATCAATAAAAGGGTTCATTTTTTTTAATGTTTTCATAAGTGTTTCATGAGTAAAATTGCAATCTCATTTAAAAAATTTCAACATTACATTCAAATTATAAAAAAAAATCACCAATAATTTCATCATCTGACGACATTTTTCTTTTTTTGGATGACCTGTACGAAATAATTATGAACCTATTATGGAACAGTTATGAAACAATTAAGAAACAGTTATGGACGCATACATATATTTCTTGAAGGAAGAAATGTATGAAACAATTATGAACCTATTATGGAACATTTACGAAACAATTAAAAACAATTATGGAAACATTCATATGTTTTTTGAAGAATGATATGCATGAAACACTTATGAACTATTATAGAACAGTTACGAAACATTTAAGAAATAGTTATGGAAACATACATATATTTTTTTGAAGGATGATATGTATGAAACAATTATGAATCTAATAAAGAACAGTTTTGAAACAATTAAGAAACAGTTATGGTTGCTTTGCGTGTTAAGTGCGAGATTGGCATCGGGGAATTTCGTATGAAAGGTTGTCTTTTTGGTGGGATGGTCTAATTTTTCTTTGAAGGATGATATGTATGAAACACTTATCAACCTAATAAAGAATAGTTTCGAAATAATTAATAAACAGTTATGGAAAAATATGTATATATATTTTTTGAAGGATAATATGTATGAAGCAATTATAAACCTATTATGGAACAATTATGAAAACAAGTATTAAAAACATTGTACTATGCTTATATATATATATATATTAAATGATTCATAATCATTTTTTTTGGTAAACTACGATGTAAAAATCATAAAACAATTAAGATTTTTTATTTTTTCGTTACTGAAATTTTCAGAAAAACATTTATATAACAGTAAATGGCGAGATTTAGATACTATTGCCTTTTTATTTTTTCTGAATATTTAGCTGCAAAGATTGAAATGGCTAGATTTGATGATTTCTGTTTGCCGTTTTGAGAGTTTTTTTAGAGAGAGAAAGATGCGTGAATGATTTTTGTGTGAATCTGATTTTTTTTTTGTAGAGAGAAGATGCTTTTTTGTTTGTTTTACCTAAAATTTAGGCAGCTTAACAAATAAAATGCCGTATTTAGGCATGAATGCAAATATAATTTTTTTTAGGTATGTTTGCAAATAAATTGGCATCTTTATGTATATGTAAAAATTTCCTAATTTCATTTGCAATGGATTCACTTGTTAATATAATAACAGATCATATAATGCAATCCAACAAGAAATTTCCTCTAAACATACAAATTAAACATTTTAATTGAGATTTATTTAGTTGAAGTCTCTTACACTTTTTATGCTTTCTTCATATTTAAAACAGAATCACCCACTTTTGTTTCGAAGAATAATTTTTTTGTCTTTTTATTTTTATTAAAATCTTTTTATTTTTATTAAAAATGTTGTTGTTGTTGTTGTTAAAGTTTATGATAAAATTAAAATTAACATGTTCAAAATAAATAACGATCATAATTAAAATAAATAATATTTTAATTTGAAAAAAAAAATTGAATCATAATTAAACTCCAATGACATATGCACTCCGCACACTACAAAAAATAAATACCGATATAAATTTTCTAATTCGATCTTGACAAGATTACAAGTGAAGTAAACTTAACTTACTTAGTATACCAGTTTTTGTAAATTTGGCTTTCTTATTGTCCATATCAACAATGGAGATCGATAATAGAGATTATATAGAACAAATATTCTTCAACGTCATGAAGACTAAAGAAAAGTAACAAATTTTAATATTTTATTTTTTAATATTAATTAGTTTTCAATAATTATATTAAATATAAAATAAGTATTCTCTCACGATTCCAATGCCACTACACAATTACAAAATATGATCGTCCTTGTATCTCAATGTAAAATAATATCAGAATCAATTGTGATTTCTATTCTCTTTGAAATCATGTTACTAATTATTGGTTTCTACTCTACTACCACAACAATAATCAACTACACTCTTCTTACTTCTCTCATTATTAGTTTCATTACCCATATGTGGAAACGGTCTATTGCACAGAAGTAAGTTGTCTATATCTTGACCATGAACTCTACGGATTCCACAGTGCTTCAAGCTCACATCATCAGAGAAGAATTTCATCTTAAGGCAATCACTTGCTTTCCATTTCTGAAGACAAATGAAAGAGCTAGGCGGCATGTAGTTGATCCAAAGCTGATCATCATCAATGTTCAAGTCCTTAGAGATTTGTATGGAAAAGCGACCGATCAACAAATCTCTATCAGGATCTATGCATGTGTAGAGTTCACAAACGATATTATATGAATCCAATACAAATTTTTGCAATTGAAAAGCAATACAAGATACAAAGCCTTTCCACTCGTTAATCCACCAATATGGATGCATTTGCACTTCTAATGAAGACCCTGGAGATTGATGGCTGAACCAACAAGGAACTTCACTTCCGGCTAAACAAAGAGATAGTTGAGTGCTAGGAGTACATAATCCCTGAATCAAAATTATATATTACTTTTTAATGTTAATAGATGATTGTAGAAATCAAAATGAAGTACAGTTAAACTTTTATATAGGAATTCTTTATATCGAAATAAACTCTATACAAGCCGGTCAGTTAAATTATAAAATTTATGAACGATATGACTATATATTTCTATATGATCATATTGTTAGTATCATATAAATTTTATTATTATAAAAATTATATAAGCAATTGGAATCAAAAAAATTTTATTCTTATATAGAGTATTTTTATATCGATATTCTGTTATATAAAGTTAATAGAAATCTTGAGTGAAGAAGGAATTAAAAGAATAAAGAAAGAAGGGGATACCAGAGAGATGCGCTTGTGCCTTAACAAGTAATGTAGATAGCCAAAAAATCTTGCAACTGTTGAGATATTGTCTTCACTTTGAATCTCAGTTGACTCTAATATTCCTATCAAAGTCAATGTGGAAGGTTCTAAATAATTTGTTCCAAACTGATTACGACTAGTTTCTTTCGTATAACCTTGCACATTTACTTTTAAAATACTTGATGCGAAAGTCGGCAATAGCTGCAGCCTCTTGCAATCTTTTATGCATATTCTAAAAGTTTGAGATTGAATGCTGTCATTTTTATGTAGTAAAGCCTCCAAGGCACTACAACCATCCATGCTAAAAAGCATAACATTTGATGGAATATTTGGTAATGATTGAAGCCTCTCACAATTAGCTACCCGAAAATCTGAAAGTTTTGTAAGTCCACTAATGCTTGAAGGAATGGTAGTGAAATTATTTCCACTCAAATCAAGTGATTGCAATGAAGAGAGGATGGAACCTAGATTATTGGGTAGTGCTCCTTCCAAGATTGCAGTAACTTAGATTCAATTTTCTTATAGACCGCAAGGCTAACGAGCTCGAAGGCAATACCACAGGCATGGGATTTGGATTCTTCCAAGAAAATTTGTGCCATGGAAGTAGAAAAGCCCATGGCTTTGAGGATGGAAGTTTACCTTTAGCAATTCCACCCACACTGAGCTTCTCTAAGCAAGTCATATTCCACAAGTTTTGTGGTAATTTCTTAAGTTTTGAGCAGCCATATAAGTTGAAATATTTAAGTGACCTTAGATCACATATGCAACTTGGAAGACTCACAAGGCTTCTGCAGTCCTTCAAATCCAATGAAATAAGGCAATTTGTCAAAACTCCGATGGACTGGTGAATCTCATTTAGTCTAATGCAACCTTCAAGATTCAACTTTTCAAGGTTCGGCACATCTTTGAAGTCCATTGTCATGATTAAGTTAACAGAGAAACTCATGTCAATAATCTTCAACATCTTCAAAGGCTGTGATGATATACATATATTCAAATATTAGCATTATAATTAATCATAATTCCAAAATACTCATTCAACATAGAAAGCATATATATACTTACTTTAATTCCCTTCCACATTTGTTTTATGTTGCTATTACGCATTCGGAGCTGAACAAGTTCATTTGGTTGAAAGATCAAAGGAAAAGATTCAAATGGGTACCTATCCCATTCTAGATATCTTAACTTATTTGATAGATACTCGATGCTCTCTGAGACATGCAAATTTCCAAGTATGAGCAATCTTAGCGTTTCCATCTTTTTGAAGGCTTTAGCATTCAATTTTTCATCTTCTTGTTCACATGAATCTAGGACTATGCCTTCAACCCGGTTTGTTCCCTGTAACAGAAATCATATTTGAAGCTTACTCATTTCATTAACTAATGAGAGTTTACAGATGGAATACATGAACTAATTCCTAAAAGTGTGCTTTAAGCTATCAATAAAGTAAAGAAATATTCAAACCAATTCAAAGATATACAACATAAATATACAACTGTATAACCAATTGCAGGGCGAATCCAGATAAAATTATTAGTGAGGGTAAAGTAAGATTAATGTGTAGGCCTGGTAAAATAATTATCTTAAAATTTTTCAAGGAGCGGGGTCAAAATTCTTCAAACTTCATGAATTAAAGGATATATTAATTAAAGTTCAGGGACCGGTGGGGACAATTGCCCCCACTACAACACAAGTATATTCGCCACTTACCAATTGTAATATCTATACAACACATTGAAAATTTATTAAAGGATAATAATTATGAACACTGTTATAAAATTAATGCAGAGTCTTATACATATTAAAGATGAACTACGTACTCTTTCTGTCCCATTTAAAAAGTATACAGATCAATTAAAAAAACATAAATGTATTATACATTATACTTATTTATCCTTATTAACTAACATCTTGTAAATTGTGTTTAATAATAAAATGTTATTTTAAGAATGTAAGAGGATAAAAAGAACAAAAAAAAAAAAGCAACCTAAACTATTCTTGAAAATGTAAAAAAGTACTTCTAAAATGAGAGGTCAAAAAAGGCATAATGAAATCTTAAAAGGGACATAGGGACTATAAAGCCGTTTGAGAAAAAGTACTTCTAGAGTTGAGTCATTTACCGTGTCATTTGAGAAAACATGATGCACATCCTTATAAAGCCACAATCTACTTCTTTTTCCTTGTTCCTCGATCGATTCTTGTCGAACAATTGCTCGACCTAATTCCTGAAGTAGATCATGCATCCACACTCTATTTTTCGAAATGGTGATGAGAGATTTGTCAATGAGATCTCTTATCCCAACATGCGGATAGAAACCACAACATTCTAGTATTCTTATCACATAATCTTTGTCCTCTCCGTTGAAGAAACAAGCAATATCAAGGAATATTTTCTTCTCCATTTCTTCCAACCCTTCAAAACTTATATAAAGCTTTTTTAGAATATTTTTGTCAGAAATTTCTCTCAACTTAGCTAGTTTAGTTCTCCACTCGTCTATAGATTTGTTAAATAAATAGGAACCAAGAACATCAAGAGCCAATGGGAGACCATTGCAATATTTTACAAACTCATTAGAGAGCTGTGAATACTCACTTCTAGGATGGTTATTTTTAAAGGCTCTCAAGCAAAAAAGATGAAGGGCTTGATCCTCACTCAACCCAAGAACCTTAAATATTTTATATACTCCGTGGCACTTCAATAAGTGCTCATCTTTAGTTGTAATTATTATCCTACTTCCACTGCCAAACCAATCACGATCACCGGCTAATGAGTTTAATTGCTCTAATTGATTGACATCATCAAGAATGAGAAGTACCCTTTTGTTACGCATCCTTTTCATGATCTGATTTGATCCACTATAAGCATCCCAAATAGTGGTGTGTCCATCCTTGAGAATTTCATAAAGAAGTTGTTGTTGCAAAGGAATTAAGCCTTGCTTCTTACTAACTTCTCTGACATTTGCAAGAAAACTACTACCCTCAAATTGAGAAGATAGTTCTTTATGCACAACTCTAGCTATGGTTGTTTTTCCTATGCCTTCCATCCCACTAATTCCTATAAAGAGAACATCATTCGATCGATCCAGGTCTAAATACTTTCTCATTTCGACTAAACTTGAATCCATTCCGACCAAATTCTTCGTAGCACTTGAAAATGGTCTTATTCAACAACCTCTGCCTCATTCCTGCAAAGTAAAAATTGCTACCATTATCATATGAAGTTATATGATAAGAGTTTGTATTGACATGCGATTATCCATAATGTAAACTGGCGGATTACTACACGGTAACTTTTGATCAATGGGTAATTAACCTGGGTCACTAAAAAACGTATCGATTTAATTTGTTTCTTTTTATTAACTATGCATCTATTTTATTTCAATTGTTGGAATTAGAGAGTGATTTGCTGGAATTAGTGGTTGATTTATTGACATGGTGAACATAGAAAAATACTCTCTACATAGTCGTCATATCAACCAGCTCATACATGCCATACCATGTCCTATTGACTGCTAGAAAAGAAATTACCAAAGTAAAAATTTAGGATTTCTTTAGAGTTGCAACAATAACCTCCAATTGAAATAAAATAAATATTTAGTTATCAAAAAGAAATAAATTGAAAATCGATATCCTTTTAAAATCTGATCACAATTCAATGATCCCCAGTTAATTATTCTTTTCTCAACCCAACATATGGCAAATTGCACTCCTGTATATAAATGGTGAAATACTATTTTCCCTCCTCAACTATGTTTGACATATTAAGAAATATCACATACGTATGTACGTACATACATATATATACAATTATACTCATACATACACACATATACGTTAACTGCTTATTATTATTTGATCAAATAAAATAATTTAAAAATATACATTAAATTCTTGGCTGAATTTTTAATGATTTATTCAATTAAAATATTTTGTATAACATGTATATAAAATATATTTATCTATAACTATTTTTTATATAAAATTTGGATTAACAAAATTATAAAAATTATATTTATAATAGTTAATTTTATATTATAGAATTTTGTGTATAGCATGATTATCATGCCAATTTTTATATATAACTATTTCAGTACCCGCACATTTGCATGGAATTTATTACATTTAATATAATATTATTATTTATTTTATGAATTATTTTGCATATAAGTTCTTATAAAAATTTAATACATGCCATAAAATGTAATATTGGATTAGATATTTTTATAATTATCATTGAAAACTTATTGATCTTAATTTAATATAAACTAAATATATGATTTGATGCATGATTCTATATGTATATCTTTTTGATAAATGATAGTTTATTAATAGTCACAAGAAGAGGCAAAAGGCATCCTTAATTCTTAAAATAATTTAATAATTATCTAATATTTTATTATGAATATAATTAAATATTAGAACATAATAATATTAAAATAAATTCTAACAAATCTTTTAAATGAAAAATTTTATTTATTAATAAGATATTTTAATAATAATATTAAATAATTTTCAAGACATTGTCAATTAAATAAACATTTAAAATAAAATAATTCATATTATTAATTGCATAATATATCATATATTAATAGAGAAGTGCTTATATATTTTTAGAATTATATTTCAATAAAATTAAACTAAACATCAAAAACTTGAAAAATAATTCAAATAGCATAGATAAATAAATTAATGAGAAAAAAATATTTATCAAAATAGTTATTTAGATTGAAAATACAATAAAAAGAACTATAAAAATACCTAATTTGCACTTAATACCTGAATTTAAAATTTTTTTCGTAATACTTTTATAATCTTAAAATTAGTATTTTATATTTTATCATCGTTAATTAATTTCTCAAGTCTTATAATAATTGTTTTTTTATGAGAAGTCTTATAATAATTATTTATCATTATAATTGCATGAAATTAATGACAGAGCCACCTGAAGTTGATGAATGGTATCACGTGATTCAACTCAAATTATAAAATTTATGAAATTATTATTAATTTTTTTATTGTTGCTCTTCGTTAAAAAATTGTTTGAAATCCTATATAAATTAAATTCTAACAATTATAATATAAATATCATATAATAATTATGAGGAAAAAATATATTGTTTAACCACAATTTTCAGCGTATAAAAATATACCTAATAAGCTATTATAGTCCGAACTTGGACCAAATTTTTAAATATAGCCCGAACTTTAAATCGTGTCAATTAGTACCTTGTATTTTACGTTTAGTGTCAAATATTACCAGACGTGTGTTTCATCTGACATGTCATTCTTACCTTTTATTCTCTCTCTTAGTTGACAAGACACGTCAGATTGATTTGAAACCAAATTTATCTCAAATTTTCATATTATTTTCAAATATATCCCAAACTTCACGTTTAGTTTCAAATCTAGCCAATTTTATTTGACGTGTCTTGCCAAATAGGAGAGAGAATGATACTTAAGCATGCCATGTCAGATGAAACACACGACTGGCTATATTAGACACTGAACGCAAAGTGCAAGGTACTAATTGACACGATTTAAAGTTTGAGTTATATTTGAAAAATTGGTCAAAGTTCGGGCTATAATAGGCTATTAGGCCAGCGAATTATCAATTTTAGCCACTTTTTAAAATTTTGACAATTTAACCAACATCGTTTTGTTTTGTGTTAATTTTAGTCAACTTGAAAATGATGTGGGCCATTAGTAATTTTTTATGTCATTGATAATGTGGCATGTGCAACTAATGACATGTCTAATATTTTTTTAGCTGTAACTTTTAATAAATTGTCAAATTTAGCCACAACGTTTAATAAATTATCAATTTTAGACACAGCTTTTAAAATTTTATCATTTTAGTCTATCTGGCAAGTAGGAGCATGTGGTTCTTGCACACTTGGCATGTGACATTTTTAAGTTGGCAAAAATTGACACAAAACCAAAAATTACTGACCAAATTGATAAAATTTAAAGAAGTAGCTAAATTTGACAATTCGCTGAATATTGTGACTAAAGAATATGATTTTCCCTAATTATAATCTTATAATTTATACTATTATAATTGATAGATTAAGTAGTAATAAATACTATTAGATCCTTTCAAAAAAAATACTATTAGATAGAAATATTTTTTGACATTAATTAGATAGTGTGTGTGTGTGTGTGTGTATATATATATATATATATATATAGTTTTTACTACCTCAGGTATCCGGAATCCCATTTATAGCCCCGACTAATTCCGGATCGAGTGAGTATTTTTATACTTTTTATTTTATCTCTCTTTTAATAATTTATTCTTTCATAAAAGATTATTAAGATATTTTATAGAATTTTAATAGCAATAAAAATTATTTTATATATATCCACATTAATTAGTTATTGTATATCTAATTTGAATTCAATTTTAAAATAAATATGTATCTATTATCAATATTTTTAATTTTTAATTTGTAATTAATTCATTTATATTTATATCCTGCCATTGTATGAAGTTATGTATAACCTTTAACATATATTATGACTAAATTCATGAATTTTTTTATATGTGATTCTATATAAATTTAATATATACCATGAAAAATATTATATGAATTAAAATTTTAAGGAGATTACACATGTCATGTTTTAAAAGTTCTAGATGTCAAATTCTGGCTAAGCACTTCACTTTGTTTCAGTTTTCATATATATATATATATAACTTTTGTTTAAAACAAATAAAGTATAATATCATTTATAATATATAACTTTTGTTTAAAACAAATAAAGTATAATATCATTTATAAAGCACTAATAGGTATTTGGTTGAAAAATCAATATTATTTTTTTTTATTATTAAATCAATGATTAGACATGTTGAATTAGTCAAACTAAGAAGTCAACAATTTGGTTTGTTTTCCGGCATGAATTTAAAAACACTAAATAAGCTATTTAATTTTTTTAATAGTTTGAGCACTTAAACTTTAAAAATTAGTCCATTTAAGTTTCTCATTGTGCTTAAGGCTTATTAGGGGCTTAAATTGACGGGGTTTTGTTTATAAAGTTAAAGGGCTTAAATGAAACGAATTACAAAGTTTAAGAGTTTAAATGAACTGACTCTAACATTTAAAGACTTAAAAGATAAAATTAAATGACCTATTTACTATGTGACAAATACTTTAAAGGTTTATTTGGATGCTTTTGTTAAAAAATAAAATAAGGGTCAGCTTATTTGTCAGAACAATGAAGAAATGAAAGAAAAAGAAAAGAAAAGGGATCGGGTAATTTGATAATGCGGTGAATCTCAAAATATTTGCACAAAAACATATTCATTTTTTTTTTTTGGTAAGCATATTCATTTTTTTATGTTATGAAAGTCTGAGAACTAAATAAATGTGCATCAAATTCATCTAAATCAAAAATGGTGAAATAGTGATTTTAAATTTTTAAAAGGTTTTTTTTTGAGAAAATTTTTTTAAAAGGTTTTAAAAATTATGATAGTTAAATTTTTTCATCTTAAAAAAATTCTTTATTAAAAGTGATTTTTAACAATTAATAACCTTATTTGATTTAAATCAATTTCATCACTTTTCATTTTCATATAGACACATTACCTCTGTTCCAAAAAAAATTACTAAATTTGATCATTTCACTAATATTAAGATTAAAAAAAATAATAAATGTTGTGTTTTTTATTTTTACCCTTTGATTATAAAAAGAAAAAAATACATCCGAATTTTCACAACATTAATAAGAACATATGAGAATATTGAAACTTAGAATTTTTTTTGGAATATCAAAAAATAATCAAATTAAGTAAATTTTGCTGGACAACCTTCCATGGACGGCTCCCCTCTAAGGCTTTCTTGAATTTGAGAGGTATCCTTCCCTTGAACAACATTACTTGTATCTATTGTGACGAAATTGAGACTCAAGACCATCTTTTATTACATTGCAACGAATCTCGTTCTCTTTGGAATGGTTTGTTTAATTGGTTGGGAATTTGCTTTGTTCTTCCAAATTCGGTCAACGACTTCTACACT
>CANYLF010370926.1:0-13694 GCA_948193215.1 Bocquillonia castaneifolia
AGGCTTTCGAAAATATACAAGTTATTTGCCAGCTAAATATTGTAGTCATCAGAATGCTTTTTATCTCATTCTCTGTTTTTTTTCTCCTAAGGACGTCTTCCTCCAAGTTCACCACCAGCACCGTATCCACCTCCACCTCCAGCTCCACTTCCAACTCCCCCTCCAAATCCACCACCAGCACCTCCTCCAAATCCACCACCACCACCAGCACCACCACTGGCTCCTCCCCCAAATCCACCACCACCACCTACTCCACCACCACCTCCGAGCCCTCCACCACCACCAGCACCTCCACCAACTCCACCACCAGCTCCTCCACCAAAACCACCACCAGCTCCACCTCCACCTCCAAGACCACCACCACCACCGAAGCCACCACCACCACCACCTCCAGCACCACCACTAGTTCCACCTCCCAATCCACCACCACCACCAGCACCTCCTCCAAATCCACCAGCACCTCCTACACCACCCCCATGGCCACCTCCAGCTCCACCACCAGCTCCCCCTCCAAATCCACCACCATCACCTAGTCCTCCACCACCTCCAAGCCCTCTACCGCCACCAGCACCTCCACCAACTCCACCTCCAATACCACCACCAGCACTTCCGCCAAACCCACCATCACCTCCACCTCCAAGACCACCACCAAGACTATTTACCCCAACAGAACGGTAATGCTCATCACTCACAGTAGAAAGCTTCCTAACACCTCCACCGCCAAATCCACCACCACCTCCTGCACCACCACCAACACCACCTCCATCACCACCACCAGCACCTCCTCCAAATCCACCACCACCACCAGCACCTCCTCCAAATCCACCACCACCTCCAAGGCCACCTCCAGCTCCACCACCAGCTCCCCCACCACCACCTAGTCCTCCACCACCTCCGAGCCCTCCACCGCCACCAGCAGCTCCGCCAAATCCACCACCACCACCTAATCCACCACCAGCTCCTCCACCAAACCCACCACCAGCCCCACCTCCGATACTATGTAATTGACTATAATGTTTTCTTGCACCATTGTAATGACTGTGTAAATGAGTAGTGAGCTTCCTAGCACCATTAGTGCATACAAAAGAAGCAAGAAGCAACAAAATGAACAGCTTAGAACACATTATATATATAAATTTATGGCTATAATTTTTTTCTAGAGCTAACCGAATTTCTGAGTTTTGATGAGACGTTGTGATGTCTATACGTACTTTATTGTAGCTGTAAAAGCTTAATAAGAATTTGTAAATTTATATTTTTTTCTGTAATTCAAAGAGTGTAGAATGTGTGCATATATGCAGTACAAGAGATGCCTAATTTAGGTAACAAGAGGTCTTATTTTTTAGAAAAGAGCGGGTAGTCTCTAGCAATGATAAAAGGGTGGAGCTTCATTGAAGGTCAATTCCATATCCGGTGGTATTAATGGTGGAAAGTATAGTCAAACTGCATTTTCGCTGGTTGCTAAAGCGGAAATGGTGGAGATTATATAATGACATAACTCATATCAGCCTTTTGTTCCCTCTGTTGTTACTAGCAGCAATGGAAAATTCTTCTACATTGCGATTTCATTTTTTTTTTTTTTGTGTTTTTCTAATCCTTTGTTTTATTTGAAATACTAATATTTAAATTTTATGAAATCTTTTATAAATAAATAAAATTCTTTCAAATTTAATAAAATTTATAAATAACACTAAATTATAAAGAATAATATTTTTTTATAATAAAAATACACTTGAATTTTATATTTTTAGTTCAGCATACAAAACAGTAATTTATTTACAAATGAATTTTATATGAAATGTATTTGAAAATGAAATGAAATTTTAAATTGAACCAAATAAATTCTTGAACAATAGAGTGAATGCACTATGCATATATTCTAAACGTCTCCTCTAAAATATTAACTAGTGCTTCCATTATAAGAAAAAACAAAACATTATTTCAAATAGTAATAATAATTAATACAAATTAATTGTAAAATTTCTACTTTTTCAATAGATTAATGTTAGATAGTAAATCAAATTCATTATGAGTAATAAACCTGATGAACATAGAGCATCTAGGATTAAGGACACTTATTCTTGAAAGTAACAGAGATTTTGTGTTTAAGATTTTTTATTAATATAAAATTTATTATTACTTTTATAATGAGGGTTAAAATGATAACTACCTAATTTTATGCTAATTAATAAATGAATAGATTTCTTGACATGGACAGTATCAGGAGAATTAAGTGCCATATATTTTATGATAAACACGGTAATTATCAAGTATTTCATGCATTTACATCCTAGTTGGAAATTTTTCATTTCGTTCCTCGTAATAGTAATTAATTAACCAAAAACATATTTTCATTTTTTTTTCTAATATGAATATAATAAAATTTGCAATTGTATGTAATTATAATTTCTTGATTTGGATTGAAGCAAACATTTGGCTTCTCATATCATGGAGAATATATATTTTAATCAAATGTTACAGAGAGAATTAATTTTGGCTTAAGTACTTTTGATTAGTGAAACAATTTAAATGTTTAAAATGATGAAGACAAAATGAATTATCTATCCAAAACTATAGTGGTTTTGATAGATATATCATGAATTTTAAATTGTGCCGGCACAACAATTTAATAAATTATGATAAATATATTCAATTATCAATTAAACGATAAATTTGGTGAAATCAAAGTATAATTTGGTCCTTTTTTATAATTAATTTAGTCCTTTAACTTATTTTAAAGTAAAATAGTATATAAACAATGAAAAAACAAAAAATTAAAAATGTTTGCTTGATTAACTTTATCCAGATTTTTAATTCATTTTAGTTGATAATTAACTAAATTAATTTAACGTTTAATTTCTTTAAAAAGATAAGAATACTAAAATTAGGTTTTTTTTTTATAAGTTACTAAAATTAGGTTCGATGAAGATACATGACTAAAATTTTAGTAATTTTAACAATTTTAATAAGAAAGTAAAATATTTAATAAAATATATGTAATTAAATGTTTTTATTCATAAAATTAGTTTGAGCATTATTTTTATAATTCTTTAGATTTTAAAGTTTATGAAATTTTAAATAAAAATAATAAACTATTTAATAAATTTAGTAAATTTGAAAAACAATGAATTAATTAATTTATTAAAAGCTATGAAAAATATCACATAAAACATGAAAAATATTTTTAAAAATCTATTATTAATTATAGAAATTATATTTTTTCAATGTTATACAAAGATCTCACATAAATTAAGCATAAATTTTAAAATTTATTATTATTTTGTGTTTAGTTTTGATTTTTTTTAAATTCATCAAATAGTTTATAAAAAAAATATTTAGATGCTTGAGGAATTCTTTCTGAATCAATTTCCTATTATGTGAGATGAAATTACTGGGCGTAACTGCTTGACCTATTTAGTTAAAAAATTTCTATTTTTATAGTAGGAGCAATAAGTAACTAACTTACGAAGAAACAATTTTCTAGCTCTTTTCTTTTTCAGAATAGTTTGTTAGCAAGAAAATGCCTTCTTAGGAAGTTAATCAGAAAAATCACTTCAAAAACAGATTTGGGGTATAGTCAAGTGTCAAGTACATTACCGGTCGGTTCGCCGTCAAAATAATGAAACTTGAAAAAACATTTTTATCAATAAATAACAAGTTTTAAAATTTAAATATATATATAAAGTTGATACTAAAGAAATTTTATGAATTAAATTATTATTTAAGCATATATATTTTGTGAAATTCTTGACCTTTTAAAGTATTTTTAAATTAAAAAATTAAACCTTTTTTTGATAATTTTTTTTTGATAAAAGAAGAAGAAGATAATATTAAAAAAAGACCACAAGGAATGGCCTTAAAAATTTACAGAGATAAGAAATTATAAGGACATATAATAACATCATCTGCAGAGAAAGGGGTAGAAGAGAATCTGCATCGTACAAGATACATAGTAAAGTAAATGCATTTATATAACACATCAGAAATATCATTAGATCCGTGAAAAATTAGTCTGTTCCTTCGGTTCCAAATTTCCCAAGCCAAAATGATCCAAAGAGTTGAACATAATACTTTTTGAAGATTTCCTTTAGAGATGAAAGACCACTGGTAGAAGAATTCTTTGGAGGTAGAAGGAACTGTAAATGAGGCTCCAATCCATTTAAATAAAGCTAACCAAACCTCCATGGATTTAGAACAATGTATAAGTAAGTGGTCCCGAGTCTCCATATTATAGCAAAAAGAACAACACACACAGTCCTAAGATAAAACATTTCTACTGGCTAGAAATTGATGAAAGGGTAACCTTCCGTGCATGACTGTCCACATGAAAATTTTTTGTTTTGGTAATGCAACAGAATTCCAACATAAATCAAAAGTGTAGTCTCTTAGGGAAGGAGAGAACTGAGCTTGGTATGCTTTAACAAAAGAGGAGGCCAAGTAACAACCTGAAGAATGAAGGTCCCGTATCTGAATGTCACGCTAGTCAGTAGTTAAGGTGACTAAAGAAAGCTGAAGCAGCAGTTCATTAAGTTCAATCAGCTTTGAACCCCGGAGGCGAAGGAACCAAATAGGACGGCCTGGCTTATTTGAAAAATTGGTAGTTACTTACATAAAATCTAAAAATGATATATCATCGTTAAATGAAAGGGGGAATAGAGAAAGGAACTTTGAAGCCAAAGGTTCACTGTTTAGCCATTTATCTTTCCAAAAAGAAATAGCAGTACCATTACCAACATTGAAAGAAGTGTTATCAAGGTAGAAAATGTTGTATGGTTGACATCCTTTTTGAATGCCTTTCCATGTGGGGAAAGGTGAGAGGTCAAGCTTTCCTTAAGTAGAGAAGTAGTCGAGCAGAACCCTGAAATGTTCAGAGCAATACGAAACCAGAGAGAAGAGCTGTCAGTGCTTTGAAACTTCCATAACCACTTGAAAAGAAGAGCAGCATTCCTGATGTCAAAAGGATAGAAACCAAGACCACTTTTAACAAAAGGGGAACAAATAGTTTCCCAAGAAATTCTGTAAAAAGCTCGACCCATAGGGTCTCCTTTCCAAAGAAACTGTTTTATGTAACTGCACAGCTTTTTAGAGATCAATCCAAGAATTTTAAATAGAGACATTAAATAAATAGGTAAAGAGTTTAAGACTGATTTTATTAATATCATTCTTCCCGCATAGGAGAGAGTGGAGCCCTTCTATATAGCCAGCTTATGGGTAATGTTGCAAATGAGTGGATACCAGTCACTAGAAGTGAGAGCTCTCGGAGACAAAGGAACTTCGAGATATTTGATGGGGAAGTTCTCAATCTTGCAACCATCAAAAGAAGCACATTCTTGAATAAAAGTGGCATTAATTCCCATGCCAATAATAGAGCTTTTACCAAAATTAATCTTTAGGCCCGAGATGAGTTCAAATCATCTAAGAAGCCGCATAAAATTCTGGAACATAGAAATATCTGTCGGGATAAAACAGAGGGTGTCATCAGCAAATTGGAGAAGAGACAAGTTTTTAGAACCAATGTGAATACCGTTGATATAACCGACGGATGTAGCTTTGTTAATGAGCTGTCTTAGACCTTCAACTGTAAGCACAAAAAGAAAAGAAGACATGGGATCGCCCTGTTTAACTCCCTTTTTAATTGGAATTGGCTTAGAAAAGGACCCATTGACCAGAACTAAAGTGGTATAAAAATTCCAACAACTATGCATCCAAGAAATCCAAGCCTCTGAGAAACCCATACACTTCATAACAGAAACCAAATATGACCAAGACACAAAATCAAAAGCTTTATGAAAATCAAGTTTAAGAATTAAAACCTGATGCTTTGAATGATAGATGTGATGGACTATTTCAGAAGCAATAAAGGAGCAATCATGAATGTTACGTCCTTGGATAAAACCAAACTGAGAGTCGGAGATAAGCTTTGGAAGGACTTGTCGAAGTAAAAAAGATAGCATCTTGGATAGAATTTTGTATACCCCGTGAATGAAAGAGATTGGTCTAAAATATTTCAAGTTGGAAGACCCTGCTATCTTTGGGATAAGAACTATGAAGGAATTCTTCAATCCTTTAGGAAGATGACCTGTAGAATGAAATATATGAAAAACCTCCATTATTTCCTTTTTCATGAAATCTCAGGCCATGCTGTAGAAGTGAAAATTAAACCCATCTGGACCTGGGGCTTTATTAGGGCCCGAAGAAGATATTGCCTGAAAAGCCTCTAACTCAGAGAAGGACAAAGTAAGAGCATTGTTATCTTCATCTTATAAAGATAAGAAGGCAAACAAGAGAGGTCTTGATAAGAATTGGATCAGACAAGGACATGCCCTCATCTTGCAAACATGAAATTTTATTATTTTTGAAGTGGTTTTGAGGCAATCTTGTGAAAAAAGGAGGTGTTACTGTCTCCAAGCAGAGACCATTTTAACCTGGACTTTTGGTGCCAAATATTCTCTTGGTGAGCTCTTTTAGAAAATAAGTGGGACTTTAAGGTTGCGATCTCAAGCTTGATATTTTCTGGAAATGGCCTTGGTGCTGCCACCTATATAGAGATGATGTCAGCTTCAAGCTTCTTAATAGTTTTATCAACATCCCCAAAAACATCAACATTCCAACTTTGAATTTTCCTCCGAAACAATTTGAGCTTGTCGACAAAAGTGATAACAGAAGCATTATTAGAAATAGCTTCCCAAGAAGACGAGACAAAAGGTAAAAACCTTGAGTCTTTCCACCAAACATTAAGAGACCGAAAAGGTTTTAGACCCCAATTGGTGTCAATCTCTGATTTATAAATAAGAGGAAAGTGGTCCGAAAGAAGAGTATCAGCTGAAGAAATAGACTGGAAAGGCCACATAGAACTCACCTCTTTAGATACAAAAATTCGATCAATTCTAGAAAAAGAAACTGAATTTCACCATGTGAAAGGGTGACCATTAATAGGAAGATCTATCAATTCAGAAGCATTAATAAATCTTTGGAAGTCCATAATAGAATTAGTCAATGAGCCGTTAGATCTTTCAGAAGGAGAAAAAACCTCGTTGAAATCACCTATTACGATAATATTATCATGACACAATATGAGAGGAGCTAGATTTGCCCATAGAGAGGACCTTTCCAAAGCATTATTCAGACCATATAGTAGAAGAAGAGTAACATGAAATATTGCATTTGAGATGTCTACCATCATCCAACGAGGATCAGAAGAGAGAAGAACACAATTGAGAAGAGAGGAGTTCTAGGAAATTAAAAGTCCACCGGAGGAATTAACCAATAGCTGGGACTTCCAAAAAATTGAAATTTGAGTGAGGCCAAAACCTGTGAATAAGAAAGCGGTCCAAGACTTCTTTCTTGGTCTCCACCCAAGCAAAGAGAGAAAATTCTTTAGAAGAAGTGCGTCTGACAAAGTTTTGTTTGTTATGATTATTTAACCCACCTCTAATATTACATACAAGAAAACTTAACATGGAAATAAAGATTACAGACCTTAGAAAAAAGTGCACTAATTATTTAGAATATTTTCCTTTAAAGTGTTAACGATTGAATTTTTATCAGCCATTTTGAAAATGCCGATTAAACTTCAACGTAATTGAATTATCAACTAAAATGAATTAAAAATATTAGTAAAATTAATTATTAAATTTTCATATTGTTTTCTCTAATTATATGCCATTTTGTTATAAAAATAAGTTAAGAGCTTAAATTGTATTTTAATTTTATCATATTGATCCTTCAATTGTTATTTGGATATATTTATCATAATTCATTAAATTGGTGTGTGAAATTGATAAAATTTAAAATTCATGATATATTTATCAAAACACTATGAAATTGGATATATAGATAAATTTATTCTCCCAATGATAAAATAAAAAGGAGCATTCTACGCTCACTAATTTGTTTAACACAAAGTAACCATATTTTATCACACAAAACTATATTAAATATTACGGAAAGATTGTCCCTATTTCCACAACCCCTCTTACTAAGGCCACAAGCAAATTAATTATATAGACTTAAATATCCCTCATCAAATTTTGTATTAAATTAAGTTAAAGTATACCACATAATTTTAGGCTATTTTTTTTTCTCTTGTATAGTTCTTTTATTTTGGAAATTTTTATATATAAATTTGAATCTTCTTCTTTGAAACAAAATCACCTTGTTATAGTTATTGATATAAAAGATCAGTCCATTTAACTTTTTTTCAAAAAGAAACAAGTCATGGACACGAATACTATTGAGAACCAAGCATGATTTTTTTTAAAACTCAGTAATTGATTTATTTGATTGAATTAATTGTTTATAACAGGTAAAATCATTTTAATTTGCGGGTATAATAATCATTGCACTATTAGAAAGGATTTAAAAAAAAGAGAAAAAGGAACAAAGAAAACCTGCCAACAGAAAAGATTGGTGCTTCTCCTTAATGGTTTAAATATTATAAGTGACGTACGTTTGGATTATAAATTTTTAGAATTATTAATTTTCCCTAAAAATATTGTAGCAAAACGTTTGGATTCTTTAAGCCAATGGAAGGATGAATTTTTGGCAGAGGCAGGGCCATAAGAAGCATACACCCATATTTGTCTTGTAATTGCTCGTCGGATCATTTTTTGCAGAAATTTTACATAGGTTTTTAATGTATGAATTTATGACTTCATTTGAAGTGGATCCTTGGACAATTCATTATTTAGACAATTCTATATAAGAGAGGAACAAAAATAAATAGTCATTATATGCTTTTATCAAAGCTGTTTATTTAATTAAATTATATGAAGGGGATACATTATTTTTTCACATAAAATGTTTGTCTCATTGAAATTGGCTTTATAAAATGAAGGTCTTATATATTAAAGAGGTATAAAGAGTTTTTTTTTTTTTTTTTGATTGGGAGATGTAAAAACTTCGAGAGTTTATAATGGCCTCTAATCACATCCCCAATGCATTTGTCATTTTTATGCTATATTTAACATAAAATATAGTAAAATACTATATTTAGAATAAAATTTAAGAGTTTATAACTTGCGATTTCTTTTATTTTGTAAACCTATAATCTTTGAAGCAATTAAGAGTGTTTGAAGTATTACCATAAAAAGAAAGAGGTATTAAGGGAAAAGATCAACCTAAAAATATACACTATATTTTAACACAATTATTTTTCAACATTTAATTAACTATGAATTAGGGTATTTGAGTCTTTATATATAATTCATTTGTGGCCTACTAAAATTAGTTGTGGAAATAGGGTTAGTCTTAAGGAAAAGAATAAAATTTCTTCATTTTTTTCACAATTTATTATTTTTGTGAAATATAATGATTTTTTTATGAAAAAAATCATCCAAAGTTATGGAAATAATATTTTTTTTGTAAAAGCAAATTATTCTAATGTACGAAAAATGGTACCAATTTACAAGAAAAGTAAAAAAAATATATTTTTAAAATTTTTTTCACATATTTTACAACAAAGTATCGTACTTTGTTTAAAATAAAGTAGCCATACAAAATCTTAAATAAGAAAAATATCAAAATGAAAATTATTATATTTTAAATATATATACACACACATTTAAAATACAATAATTTTCATTTCTTTTAAAAAGAAATGAGAATTATTGTATTATAAATCGCGGTGCATATATATATTTTTGCCAACTCCTTTTATTTGGACATAGATCACTGATTATAAAGCACAGCTCGAGTTGATCGTGTTTGATGCTCAGGTGATCGTAATGTATTGCCGTATAATATATTATATGTCAGCTTCAACTCATTTGAATGTTATTCGAGGATGATTAGGGGTGTAAATTAAATGAGCAATTGAATCTTTAAATGAGTTGGATTTGTCAATAGTATATGGTGTTAGTGCAATCTGTTTTAAGTAGTCTTCTAATCTACTTCATGTCTCTCTACAAGATGCCGGTGACTATAATCAAAAAGATTGAAAGCTACATGCACAATTTCCTTTGAAAGAGTGATCCGAAGGGCTGTTCACTTTGCAAAACCTCTTGCATAAAATGAGCTTAAAATTTTAGCAAATGAATGGAGCTTGAAATAGGATACGCTGGACTCAATTATAGTCTCATCTCTCTAGCAATACTTTTCTAATTGATTGAGAGAGATTTCATTTCAGAAAATATAATGAAGCGATAATTTTAATTTCCATATTGTTGAAAGATGAAAAAGAAGAAGAGATCATGAATATCACTATGCGTAAAAAGTTAATATTTCATTCTTCAATTCAATTTCTTTTATTGGGTGAAAGAAAGAGGCAAACACCTATACACACAAATTAAAATCAAACTCAAGGCACATTACCATCTGTTGGATTTTTCAAGCGATGAATACAGAGGGAGAGAAGACCCTATTCTTATTCTTTTCAGTTTTCACTAATAAGGCTTTCTAAAATATGCAAGACATTTGCAAACTAAATATTGCAGTGAGGGACCAGAATGCTTTAATCTCATTTTCTTGTTCTCTTCTAAGGACGTCTTCCTCCAAGTCCACCACCGGCGCCACCACCAGCACCGTACCCACCATCAGCTCCACCACCAATTCCCCCTCCAATTCCAACACCAATACCTCCTCCAATTCCACCACCAACACCACCTCCTGCACCACTACCACCACCAACACCACCTCCTGCACCACTACCACCACCAAGGCCACCACTAGCACCTCCTCCTGTACCACTACCAGCTCCCCCTCTTAATCCTCCACCACCACCTCCGAGCCCTCCACCTCCACCTACTCTACCTCCAACACCACCACCAGCACCTCCGCCAAACCCACCAGCACCTCCACCTCCAAGTCCACCGCCAAGACTATTTACCCCAACAGAACGGTAATGCTCATCACTCACAGTAGAAAGCTTCCTTACACCTCCACCGCCAAATCCACACCAACTCCTGCACCACCACCAATGCCACCACCAGCACCAGCACCACCTCCATCTCTAAATCCACCACCAGCACCTAGTCCTCCTCCACCACCACCACCTCCTCCAAATCCACCACTACCTCCAAGGCCACAGCTCCCCCTCCAAATCCACCACCACTACCTAGTCCTCCACCACCTCCAAGCCCCCCACCACCACCACCAGCACCTCCGCCAAATCCACCTCCAGCACTACCACTACCACCTAATCCGCCACCCGCACCTCCACCAAACCCACCACCAGCTCCACCTTCAAGACCTCCACCAAGACTATGCAAATGACTAAGAGTAGTAAGCTTCCTGGCACCATTAATGCGTACAAAAGCAGAGAGAAGCAACAAAAAGAATAGCTTAGAAGTCATTTCTCATATATCTATATGTGGCTATAATGTTTTCAAGGTCTAACTGAATATCAGAGTTTTGATGAGTTGTCGTGGTGTTTATAGTTTCTTTGTATTCATAAATAGTATCTATTTAAATAAAAAATGAGTAGTGCAAAATAATTATATATAGGTATGAGAATTTGTAAATTGTACTAATTTTTGTAATTCAAAAGGAGTGTAGAATGTGTTTATATATACAGTATAAATGATAACACTTGTATATTTTTTAGAAAACAGCGGGCAGACTACAAATATGAAAATGGTGGAGCTTGAAGGTCAATTCCATTTCCGCAAAAATTAATGGTGGAAACTCGCTTGTAAACAACAACAAAAATGGTGGAAATGGCACAACCCATATCATCCTTTTGTTCTCATACTTGTTAGAGTGGCAAAAGAAAATTCTTTTAAACAATGGAATAAATGCACCATGCGAATATTCTAAACATCTCCTCTCAAATATTTAGTGCTTCCATCATAACAAAAAAATAGAACATTCTTTCAAATAATAATAATAATAATAATAATAATAATAAATACCAATTAATGTTCATAGTAATTCTAAAATTTTTATTTTTTCAATTAATTAATATCGATAGTAAATTAAATTCAATCTGATTAATAATCCTGATGAACATAAAGGATCCAGGATTAAAGTTCAATTAAAGTTGAAAAAAAAATACTGAAATCAAAACTAAAAAAAATATTAACACATATTTATCTGTTACATCCAGTTTAAAAAAATAAATAAATTGGGGCTTCAATCAATGTGGTTTGCCAATTTCTTTCTCAATCAACTCTTGTTTAATTATTTAGATTTTGAAAATTAAATAAAAATATTGAAAAAAATTATTAATAGTCATAAATAATTAATAATTGCTTCTTTTTTATTTTTCTTTTGCAACCCAACGGAACTATCCACCTAGGCTAGAAACTAGAAAGCACTCCGTAGACGATTTTTTTTGTTAAAAAATTGATCAATAAATACTTTAAATTCTATATGTATTTGAGAAGTAAAAATTTTGACACATTTTGTTTGGTAAAATGCTCGAAAAGGACACTACTATCCGAGTGTGTGTGTGTGTATGGCTGGGGTGGGCAGCCTTTGATGGAGAAGGGACCAAAAATAGAATTTAATTTTAGGAGTGCAGGCTGACCTCCAATAATTCCTGAAATCCGAGGAGGCTGATGGAATCCCGAAACAAAGGAGCTGGCAGAGAAAAGGTTGTGCCGTCCCAACTTCCAAGCAATGGAATTAGGTCTGTCCGCCAACGAGACCTCCTGCAATTGCTGTATTAAGCACGTCAAAGATTCTCTGTCCGAAATCCTAAGGCTTCGACGCCAAGCAGGTCTGTCAGAGGAGGGAAGGAGCCAAGATATAGCATCAGTAACAGACATGGAAGATTCAGCTGCATTCGTGAAAAGGGAGGGAAATTGCAGATTTAGGGGAACATTACTGAACCAGGGGTGTGCCCAGAAGGTAGTATTCTGCCCATTACCAATGGAAAAGGAAACATTAGAAATAAAGAAGTCCCAAATGTGAGAGTTTCTGAAGCAGACCCATACTATTCCTTTCTAAATTGGAGAGGTGAATCTGGTTGTAGTCGAGAACATGCTCCAAGATGTAATACCAGCCATATTTCTACAAATTCGAAACCATAGTGAGCCTACATCCTCATTGCTTCTAATGCGCCATACCCACCTAAATAACTCGCATTCTTCACCTGCAGCGAGTGAATATTTAGTCCTCTCATCTCATAAGGCAAACAGATCGTATACCATCCCACCTTATAGAAAGCCCTCCCTGTGGCGGTTCCCTTCCATAAGAAACTGCGCATACAACTTTCTATTCTGTTAATCACCACTGTTGGGAGCTTGAATAGGGACATTGAGTATACCGGGATACTAGAAATCACTGATTTTATAAGCATCAGTCGACCTGCATAGGATAGGCATGACCCCTTCCAAAGTGCTAGCCTTGCTGTAATCTTATTCACTAGGGGCTCCCAATCCCTAATATTTAAGCATTTGAAGGATAAAGGCACTCCAAGGTAATCAATAGGCAGAGTCAAAACCTTACAATGAAGGAGCTGAGCGCAATGTTCTATAATCGAACTGTGAACCTCAACACCAATCAAGGAGCTCTTGGAGTAGTTAATCTTAAGCCTTGATACAATTTCAAAGCATCTCAAAATTTTGACAAAGCTTAGGATTTCCCTTTCATCAGTCGGGAGGAAACAGAGAGTGTCATCAGTAAATTGGAGAAGGGACAGAGGTTGAGAATTCTCCTCTAACCTTAGACCAGAGATGAACCCCAAGGTGATAGCTTTATCAATCATCCTTTTAAGGCCTTTTACTGCTAGTACAAAGAGGAATGGAGAGATC
>CANYLF010371101.1:0-13096 GCA_948193215.1 Bocquillonia castaneifolia
TAAAACTATATTTTTTTTGTAGGAATTTATATTTTTGGCAGATAAATTTATTTGTTAACTATATAATTAATAAAAATCCTGGGTAGTAATTAATTTAATAGAATCCTAATCAAAATTTATTTGTTAAAGTAATTAATAAAAATCTTGGGCAATAATTAATTCAATAGAATCCTAATCAAAACATTAAAACTTCCTCAAAAAAATCAAAACATTAAACATAATTATAACGTAACCAAATTAAACACTCCTCAAAAAAAAATCAGCACATTAAATAATATAATTATAATTTTAGTCTCAAGAATTTTTCATTTAAATAACATAATTATAACTTTAACTCCTTAATAAGCTAATTAGGGTTCAATTTATCTGCTAACTCCACTTCCGTCTCACTAACTAGTAGAAAACCCTTTAAGTAGGCATTTGATAGCGACAAAGTGGGCAGACATGGCCCTTCTGCAACCACTTGAGAATGCAATTTTGGTGATAAAGATGAAAACAGGGCATTCTAATTGCTACAAAGCCTACGTCAATCTCATCCATACGTATAGCACATTTTTTCGACATAGCCACATTATCAAACACTACCCTTTCCAATGCTTCAATGGAACTAGCTTATTGTTATTGTTATTATTATTATTAGATTCTATATAGTCCCAAAATTCCTCATTTATGAAACTTATATCAAATCTAACCTTAACACCTAAACCAGGAACGATTTTTACAACCGAAGCCATCAGAGCCCACTTGTTTTACAATCTCTTCTCTTGTATTTTCAGGTATTTTCCAACAATTCAAGGCTTGCAATGTATATCTCCTTAACAATTCTTGATAAATATGAACTGTCGATGTTTTTAGCTGCGGTTGAGTTATTGTAGGAAATTCACCAACACCTTCGGGATAAATAGTGTATCTCTTAATAATCTCTGATAAAAATAATTTAACTTCAACTGTCTTTGCTGTTTATCCCAGGCTGGCTTAGATCACCTTTCACTTTAATACGGTGGCTATGGTGGTTTACTATTCTCATCGTTTGGGAGTCTACAGTTGAATAATTGAAGTTGAAGAAACGCAGAAGAAAGGAAATGATTTTTAGATGTAAACTGAGTTTATATGCTGCATATCAAGAAACAATATATATATAAACCAACCAAACCAATCAATTTAATTTTAATTTAGACACTTGTTTGAATTTAGTTCCGCATCATTTTACTAGAACCAAAAACTGGTCAAATTTCATGTCCTACTGGATAATATGGAAACTAGTAAATCACAGGAGAAGATTGATTGATCTGTTGCTTTACATGTCATGGTCCAGAAACATGGATTATTCGAGCATCAGGCTTCTTATTCAAGAAAGAAAAAATGTCTTGTAGAGGTAAGATTTTGGTTTTACAAAAAGTTGTAGCCCTAATTTATTTTGATCATGATGTGAAAAACATTCCGTTTTACAATTTCTTCAACAACAATGAATCTCACTGTCAAAGGAAACTTGCATCTGCTATATATCCTGTTTACATATAACTGGTAAGGTGGTATTCTGTTTTATAATTTACTACTACTGTAAACAACAATTGATTCATTTCAGGACACTCAGATCTCCACAAAGCCAGGAACTATCTGTTCCATCTGTGTTTCACAACTCCAACTGGCTTTTTGCCAGTCATGTTACCCTCCAACTGCACTCCAATGCTCCCATATTCTGCTATGTACACAACAAACTACACCACCTCTGAAATTTCTTCCTCTCCAATTAGTGTCACTTGTATCCCTACTTACATTACATGGCCTCAAAAAGAACCCGATGCTCTAGCAGATCTGATAAAACCCCTCTCATCTTTTCAACTGAAACAGGTTTCAGTATTACGCCATCCATCCCAACCCTCATGCAGTTTTCCTTCGTCACCTTGTTTGTGTTTCCAGTAAGCGCCACAATTAATGGTCTTTCATGGCGTCTCGTAAATTTTTCATGTATACGGATGGCAACTTCAAAACCATCAGGCATGCATACATCCATGAATACCACCTTGTGGTCCTGAGATACTACTCTTAAACACTCATCGCTTGAACCCACAGTTGTCACATCACAACCCAGATGCCCAAGAAGTCCTTTGGTTACCATCCTGCTAACCCTGTAAATTATAAACAAATTTCACATTCAGTTGCATTGACGACAACAAGAAGAAAATTTCACTACAAATATGGATGCACAATATATTACATAAAGTGGCAGAACTACATTCTCTGGTCACATGATTCTACATAACCATCAGCTGCAGGCATTATAGCATCAGAGAGCATTAAGGCTTGGGGGATTTTGTACAGAGCACCCCAGGTTAACTCATTAATATAGATTCAACAAATTTATAGTTTCACAAGCAAAAATAAAATTCCATTTTATTGATTTTCTGTCATGCACTCATCATGTAAATTTCTGCACCTAACATCATTTTGAATCATGCACCCAAATTCTGTTTGCCGCTATCAATGGCAAAGACAGGTTTATAATTGAAGTGGGTAAATATTAAAACTTTAGCTTCATATGATCATAAACTACTGCCCCTAGCATTTACATAAAATATAAAAGCTCGACAATTGACAAAAATTATTTTAATCTTTTGGTTTTTAAAACAATATTGCTTTCCAGTAGTTACTAATTAAAAATTAAAATAAAAAGTTACTAATGATTAAAAAAACTCAAAGCTTCACAAAACTATCAAAACCATAACTTAAGAAACAACAAGCCAGGGCAAATGATGCACGCTACATTAGAAGGATTACTCATCACAAAAACAACACATCATGAAATTGCATGCAAATTACATAATGAATTTGGAAAAAAGATATGAAAGTACAGAAACCATTTTACAATTTAAATTTTATACACAAAATTAAGAAAAGATATGAAAGGACACAAACCATTTTACAATTTAAATTTTATACACAAAATTAAGAAATTAAATGAAGTTAGATCAATTATTAAGTTATTAGTCTAATTCAAAAATCCTAACTCTATTTTACTTAATAACTTTTATGTTTATTTGATTTAAAATATAAAGGGAAGCTTTCATGTTGCACTACTTTCAGGAAAAACCAAGTAGAGGGCCAATAATCAAATTTAGAGTCAAACATTAATTTTTTTTCCATGCAAATAAAAAAGGAGAGGCAACACTCAACCCGGCTGACAAGTATAGGGGAGTAATTATCATCTTAAAGGGGTAAAATTTAGCAACTTATATTACCTTAGTACTAAAATGAAGTTTTGCCAGAAGATAAAAGCTTTGCCACTATCACCATGACCATACAGAGAGTTAAAAAGAAGAAAATTCAAACTTTAACCACCATCCCACAGAAGAAAGAGAGAGGGGAAGAGTATTCTGAGTGAAGACAGAAGAGCATGTACAAAACATTTTGACAGAACCAGTGCATTTTAGTGTTTTTCTGCTATATTCCCTCTTCATTCTCCAACCTCCACACATTTTTGAGACTGATTCATCTTTTTCTTTCTCATTTAAGAGGAAAAACAATACATAACTAAAGTAATTACAGTGGTCAATTTCTTTTTCTGCACTCTCAAGGGGTGAAGCAAAATGGAATACTACTCCATGTTAAATTAGAAGAAATCTGGTGGTGTAAAACAATGTTGAGGAATCACATCATTCAATATTGAGATTACTTGTTATCTCCACAGATCTCTAATATGCCAATAACAATGTGTGAAACTAAAACATGACACTCTTTTATTTCAAAAAAAGTGACACTCTTTAACTTTGGTTTGACAATATTTAATACGAAAGGGGGAACACAAATGATAAAATAGTGAAGTATGAAGTAAAAAGAGAAGGGGTATAATAAAAATCAGTTTTTAAAATCTTATAATAAGAGATAGATATTTACTAATGTCATGTGCTCATTGTGTTCCTGTTCTACATTTTCTAGAAATTATTCAAATCCTGTCTGTCGTTCAGTGTTATCCATATATTATCCATTAAAACTCAAATCAACTGGAAACATGAAGGGCCAAAACTAAGTTTGAAAACTTAGAAATACAACACATGACATAGTATAGATAGCAAGATATTGAATTGTCCATATGTTTTATACTTCAACTACATATTTAGGATGCCCATATTCAATCTGGAGGTATGCAGTGAATACCATGCACTCCGCATGACCTCTTAGAATTATCCATGCCTTAGGTTTAGAGTTCAATTAGAAGATATGTCTAAAATCCAACCATAAAATTCAGTTATTTTGCAAAGTGTAGTAAGCTAATAATATAGATACTTATTCTCCAGCTTGAATAAAATAGAGTACTAATAACTAGGTTCAAATCTAAGTGATAAACTAAGTAACTTTTCCTATTATATGACATCAATACATGAGTAGAATCTCTCATCCTATATCAATACATGAGTAGAATCAAGCAACCCTTGGCCTGTCACTTTTCTCTCTTTCCTCAAACCTCATCTGTTATAGTTGATCACCATTTAGAAAGTCAGATACACAAACACCTATGAAACTTTCATATATCCTCAAGAAGCTCTGCAAATTTTACAGAGAACTATTTCCCTAAAACTCCCAGAAAGCTTATTTCTATAGATCTTAAACCCCGTTTCTATTTTTCCATGATTTTCCATTCCCATATCATTTGCCCTAGTCATTTCCCACCAATGACAGAAAAAACAAACATGTATGAGATAGACAAAAAGTTTTCTAATCATGAAAAGACCCCTCAAAAGCTACAGAAATAAGGTATGATAAGAGGGCAACATTACTGACCCGTTATCATCCATCACAAGAACTCTAAGCCCAGAAAAGGTTGTCTGTCCATGATTTGCTGGCCCTTTCAACAAGAAAGGAAGCTTAGCTTCATTTGAGCGTTCGAGAATCCCAAGTTTTACAACAAAGACAGCAATGCATCCCTTGCCAAGACCTTCACTTTCAATCCAAATGTGTCCATCCATAAGATTAACAAACCTGCAAGTGTGCAAAAAGTATAATAGACATAAGGTTGTATTTCCATAAGATTAACAAACATGCAACTGTGGAAAAGCAATTATAAATGCCATGTTTGAATTTCCATTAAATTCCAACACATGCAAAACCTGTCTTAGTAAATTATTTACTAAATGAAAACCAAATAATAAGCAGAAAGGTTATTGAACTGATGGAACTGCCTGCAAACTAAAACAAGGTTATCTAAAACTTTTCTCCAAAAAAAGAGAGAGAAGCAGGGTACCTCTTACAAATAGCAAGGCCGAGTCCACTGCCACCAGAGTTTCTGGTTGCCAAAGCCTGACTTTGTGCAAATTTAGTAAATAATTTAGGAATATCTTGGGAATTAATACCTATTCCCTCATCTTTTACCTACACCAGAAAACAAAAGCAATCCATATTAACTTGTATCACTAACAAACTGGGAATCTTGATACATAAATCTTATTAAGAACAAAAAAACCAACCTGCACACGCAAATAGAAGTGATTATCACTTGGCACTGGAAAGAAATCAGGAAACCGAAGATCTCTTAAAGATTCTGGTTTAGCAACAAATGCAGTGATTGAGATATTTCCGTCTTTTGAGAACTTCACGGCATTACCAACAACATTTAAGATAGTTTGCATAAGGCGTTTTTCATCACCAATGGCATATTCTGGCAAATCTGGAGCCAAATTTAATGAAATGGGCAATTTTTTAACCGACGCAATAGGTTTGATCAAGTTAAGGACCTGCAATCGGCAAAGGCACAGATAAATCATCTATTTAGATAGTGCACCCAGATTTTTGGAAATTTAAAATTTCCAAGGCCTGCAGTGAAACTTGAGAAATTTGAAAGGAACATGTGACTCACCTCCCTAAATACAGCATGAAGATTAAAAGTTCCCATGTCAAGCTGAAGGCTGCCATCTTCAAGCCTTGAAAGGTCTAATACATCATTTATTAGAGTAGCCAAGAGATTACTACTCTTAAGAATTGTCTCAACCATTAAACGCTGCTCAGGCGTCAGTTCAGTTTCTTGCAGCAAGGAAGAAAGTGCGATAATTGCATGCATGGGAGTTCTCATCTCATGGTTCATGACAGCCAAGAAATCATTGCGTGCACGGATCGCTGTTTCTGCTTCTCTCCTTGCAAGATCAAGTGCAACATTTTGCTCCATAAGAAGATCTCTTGCCCTCATCGACTCTTCTAAGATAGCAGCATGTGATAGAGCAACAGCCACCTAATTCAAAAACCAAAATTTTTCAAATTACTAAAACTCCTTCCATTTTGAAGGAGAATCAAACAAGCTGTAATGGAATTTAACCAGCCAACAAGCTATCTATAATTAGCCATCCAAGTACATGCATATGTACACATCCATTATGTGATTGAAAGAATTGATGAAGCAATAGCACTGACTAACTGTTGAATTCTACTCAGTTTCTTACTTATCTTACGTCTGCTTTTCTTATTATCTCCACTATTTTCTCCCCCCACTCCCAACCCAACAAAAAAACAACTTTTATTTAAAATATTGTTGTTTTCCTTCTCCTTAGTTTGCATCCTCCCTCCCACACCACTCCTATTGTCTTCCTCCTCCTCTCCCTCTCACCTATCCTTCTCTTCCTATGACCTAGTCGGATCTTAATTATTTTCCTCAACTTGATTTCCTAACTAACTTCTGCTATTTTTTCAGCCATCATTAGTATAATCTCTTCTTCATTTTTGTGAGTTAAAACACCACGCAATTTGCAAATGATTTTCAATATCAAAAAAATTGCATTGACCATGTTAATTATTCTTGTTCTCTTTAAATTGTAGATCCAATTCCAACACTTACAAAACTACTATACTAAAATAGCCAAACAAAAAAAAAGGTATTGATGCATACCACCAGAACTTTCAATAAAGCACAAAAAATAAGTATAATGAACAGGAAATTGCAAGATAATAATAAATAAGGCCATTTAAACCTGATCTGCAACTACTTCAACAAGCTCCAGCTCATAAGCATGCCACTGTCTTGCACTATCTGAGGGAAGCATTAGAACCATCAAAGCATAGCGTTTGGTGGAAAGCTCAGGCCAATCATTAATTTGGAAGTTAGATAGATGAAGAAGTGGGACACGAACAGCAACCACCTCTCCAGGCATATATTTTCCAGCAAAAGGTCGTATTCTTGCAACCGGACAATTAGGTGATATTTTTACAGCTCGGTTGCTACTAAATACTTGATTGATCACAGGAAGTTGGATAGGTACAGTATATCCAACAGGATTTTGCTGACGAAGAGTGTATGATAGTTGAAGTTCTAACCCAGTGCGTGTGGGCATCCACAAGGCACACTCTTCCAATGCCAATGTCCTACCCAGTTCAACAAGAGTTGTCTTCAGAATAGTATGTCTGTCAAGTGTGCTTCTGATTTCATGAGTCAGCATCCTAACATGCCGGCCTGTTTCTTCCTGTGTACGGATTAGACCCATCTCTCTATCAAGTTCAGCAGCTTTGTTTTTCAAAAATAGCTCTCTAGTTTTAACACTTAAAAGATCAGGAATGATGTGTACTAGCATAAGTGCAGTTGCACATGAAACCACAGCAGTCAAAACTTTGGCTGTGGTCATAACAATTGCCACAGTACGCGAGTGCATTGTAAACGTCCATAAGTTAATGAGATGAGTTGCCCCACACAGAACTATAAAAGCACCAAACTGCACAAGCACCCATCTATATGGAAAGACTGAAGATTTCTTAACAAAATAGATGAGCTCTAGAGGGATGGAAAAATAAGCAAGAGCAATAAAGAAATCTGAAATGTACTGGTACTTCATCAACAACTCCTCAGGTGACCATTGGGGCTCAATGCAGTTACAAGACTCCATTTTTAGTAAAATGGGTGATGGAACTGCAGTCGCAATACCTCCGCAATACCTCAGCAACACTTCCCCTTTCACATGCCTGCAAGCAATAGATGATGCACAGTCATATAGCACCTCAACCATTAAATAATGCTAATCAAAATGCAAGCTTTGACAAATAGTTAACAACTTCATTAACTTCCTAGACAGTATATCATAGCAAGAAATGATCACAAGAGCACAAACAATACATACTTAGCAAGTCCTGTATTTAAACAAAATATTACACAAATCAAAACAAAGAAGACTCATTTTAAATAATAGAGAAAAGATATTCACAGAAGCAATTTCACATTCAAAACAAGAAACAAAAAAATCATTTTCACAATTCTTGAATTTATATGACAAATTTCCACAACCCAATTATCTCAATGATCAAGAATCAGAACTAGGGTAGCGGGTTAGAAATGAAAAAACAGATCCAACTACACTATACTGTTACCTTGTCAACAAATTAGGGCAAATTAGAATAGTAACAAAAACTAAATCACCAACAAAACACCGAAAAATAGTCCTAAAAAAGAAATCTTTTATCTCACAAACAAAAGCTTCTTCATTTATCAATTTCTTGGCAACCAAACATACAAAAACACAAAACACAACACATCAATTCAACAAATACCAACCAAAAAAAAGCTCAAAAAGTCAAATTAACAAATACCCAAAAGGATAAAAGATAAAGACTTACTAACTCAATTCAATCCAATCAATTCTTCTTCCATAGTCCACCTAATTGAATAAAGATCAAAACTTCCTACTCTAACAAAAAACTCAGCAACTGGGTACTGTCTGAATAAACCATACAGTAAGGAATACAATATAAAATATCTTTTAAAAAAATAAAAAGAAACGAAAACCCTTTGAGACAACGATGACTAACTGTGACTAAACAGCAAAGATTTTCATCGATTTGTGAAAGGCCACGGATAGGGCGGCGAGGTTTTGGCTGGTAAAGTTATACAGAATTTAAAACTGTGTCGTTTTGTTATGGTATCTGTAGTCCATTTAATCAGCTCATGGGTCAACAACAGAAATAATTTTTGCTAAAGTCAATTATATGAATAGCAAATTTTAGAAGTTTGAAATATATCTATTAAATTATTTCTCAATCCAATAATAATAGGCCGTTTTACTCTTTTTTGTCACAGTTTTTAAGACATAATAGTGTAAAACCTAAAATACATATTTATTATATTTAAAATATGAAATTCAATTAAAAACACCCAACTCATAAATAACATTTTAGAGTTCCAATAAGGATATTTTAGGGAAAACAATACTCTTAGAGCATCCCGATGCATTTTCTATTTTTTTTGTTTCTTAGACTCTCTAAAATTTAAAAATCAATATATAAAATTATACTTGTATTTTTAAAATATAAAGAAGAGAATGGGTTTAACTCTCTACAAGTATTGAGTCAAGCCTACTTTCTTCTCTTGTTGAATTTAAAGTTCCAAGAAATTTTTAATTTTTTTTACAAGTGAAACAATATCATTTAATGTTCATTGGGAAGGGTAATAAAAAAAGAAAATTCTACTAAAAAAAACTATAATTTTCATACCCTAATAAATAAAAATTCTCTTCATTCTAGAAAAATACTTTTTATTTTACATAATGTATTGGGCATACTCTAATATATTGAATTGATAAATTTCTTAATCCATGTGCTTGTTAAAAACTGTCTATTATTATGGGACGGATGGAGTAATAATTTAATAGAAATATTTCAAACTTCTAAAATTTGCTAATCATATAAATAATTTTGATGATGATAACTAATTTTTTTTAAATCATATAATTTTTTTGTTAGAAATAAACAAAAGAAACACTTTTTCTCTTTAAAAAAAAAAGCACTCTTTCTTTAAAAAAAGCCTAATTATAAAAAAAAATACTAAATTTTTCAATTTTTAATAATTATATCACCAACTTTTCAATTATTGCATAGTAAATATTAATTTATCAATTTTATTTGAAAATACTTTGTAATCACTTTATATGAAAAAAACTAATCGTGTGATTCACTGTAACAAGTTTTTAAAGAAAAATAAAAAATGTTAAATTACTAAGTTAAATGTTGCATCAACTGTAAGAGTTAAAATATATTATTTTATTTTTTAAATATATATTTAACTTATTATCTAAATTAAAACACATAATTAAAAATAAATCAGTGCATTTTTAGCTATTTCAGATAACCAATATTTGTAATCTGAGTTAGTTTATTTTTAAAAAGTTAAAAATTTTATTCTGACAAGTTACTATGATATTGTTTTGACTAAAAAAATGCTCGAAGAGTGTTTCTGAAAAAATATTGATACATTAGCATTTATTATGTAATTATTGAAAATTTGGAATATAATTATTAAAAGTCAAAAAGTTTAAGTATTTTTAGTAATTAAACAAAACAATATTTAAATTTGATCGGTATTTTCAAGTTTGGATGAATGGAAGCTTTAGAAGAAGTTTACTATGACTTAAAGTCATCTTTTAAAACCAACTTTTATCTTCTATAACAGATGATTCCAATCCCCACAACCACTTTAACTTTTCACTGGGCCTAGAAAAAAGTTAGATTCACTCTTGATCAACACTGAAAGAGTTAACCACTGAGTTTGAATTTAAAAAAAAAAAAAGATAGAAGGTGAGTTGTTTCATCCTGTATGTATGAAATACGTAGGGGGTAAGGGTTTCCTGCCTATAAAAGGCAAACCTTATAAACTTGGAAAGGGGTTCAGAGTTTTACAACTTGGTTTTACGTTTCTCAACTCTCTGCTTTACTTTCTAAAAACACTTTGGAAAGCTTTCTCTTTTCTTTCTTCTATATACAGAAAGAAAAGGTTTTTTTAGAAGAACATGAATCAAAGCGAAGCTCATAAACACCACTCAAGTCATGTCTGAGGGCACTCAAGCACTTTCTAAATCATCAACAGGTAAGTTTTCTAACTTTATTTTGATTATTCAATGATAATCATGAATATATGTTGTAAATAATGCTTTTATACATGAAAATGTGAATTGAATGTCATTCACGTATGTTTTCACTTTATTTCCTGTACACTTTTAAATGTCACTATGCACATAATTCTACATAGATCTAGGTTATGTTATGTCATTCTATGCCATTTTTAATGTGTTTGCATTATAAATCGATTATATTTCATCATTGTTTTGTCAATTTATGGGCCTGGGGAACTCGAAAAATGCATTTTCTATTATTTATGCATGTTTATTCGTCATTTGAGGAGCAACGACGCTCCGAGAAGTGGCGTTGCCACTAAACACCACTCCCTTAGTGACGTTGGTGGCAAACTCCACTCCTGGATTCTAGCGTCAATGCAAAATATCTGTAAAATAATGCTTTCACGTGGAAATAAACGATAAGGTAAGCTTGGAACTCCGGATGACTTAGAATGTTAAAATACATGTAAAATGACTTTAAATGCTTATTCAGTAATCAAACTAGTTTAAAAATAGTACAAATCTAGGTTGTATTTATGTGTTGATGTGTTTCTATAACGATAGCATGTAATTAATGTTAATAATGATTTGATAATATAAAATGAATCTTGTTTGTTAATAGAAACTTACCCTTTTGCATGTTTTGTACGTAAAATGTAAGGAAACTATGTTTGATACACACTGCCTGTTAGTGGAAATGAAGGTAGATATAATCCTGTAAGTGGCATATAATAATCAAGCCCTAAGAATGCAAAAGTCTGATTCCAGAATCCTCTAAGGTCAAGGCATCTTTTACATTCTTAGGGGAATCAAGCCGCACACCAATAAGATATTCCCAATGTCGGTTCGAGTGGCGACTCCCACTATAGATCCTACCACCTTAAATGTGCAGTGTCGCAGTAGTCAATCGCATTAGGACACTGAGGAAACCCCTCCTTGTCTATGCCATAGAAGGGTGTGGGATTAGTTAACACCACTTTCATAGATTTAGTAATCTAATGGGATTACTAGTCCCACCTTTTTGCATGTTTTATATGTAAAATGTAAGGAAACTAAGTTTGATAAATACTCCCTGTTAGTGGAAATGAAGGTAGATATAATCCTATAAGTGGCATGTAAATAATCACGCTCTAAGAATGCAAAAGACCGATACCAGAATCCTCTAAGGTCAAAGCATCTTTTGCATTCTTAGAGCGTGATTATTTACATGCCACAAGGTCAAGGCATCTTTTGCATTCTTAGGGGAATTGAGATGCATACCAATAAGATATTTCCGATGCCGGTTCAGGTGGCGACTCCCACTATAGATCTTACCACCTTAAATGTGCAGTGTCGCAATCGTCAATCGCACTAGGACACTGAGGAAACCCCTCCTTATCTACATCGTGAGAGGGTATGGGATTAGTTAACACTAGTAATCTAACGGGATTACTAATCCCACCTTCACATTATTTTACCAAACAAGTTATTAGCACTTATCCTACGACTTAGTTAAGTAAGCCTACCTATTAGAGTTTTATTCTTTCAAAATTTTCAGATAAACATTAACTTAATTATTTTTCTCTCTATATATATAATTTTTTTTATTATAATAATATCATTCTCTTTTACCGTTTCACATGAAAGTTGGTTAAAAAGGGAGTGAAATCCTTGTGGCAACCAAAAGGGGGGTGAATTGGTTGTTTAGCAAAAATAAAATTAAATGCTTAATTAAAACTTTCAATCAAATAGCGGAAGCAATTCAATTAGTTAAATGCAATAGCAATCAAACTAATTAAATAATTAAATGATAATTAAGCAACAAATAAAACAAGCAACTAAAGCAACCAAAATCAATCAAGCAAAAATCAATATGAAAATATAAAGAGAGTAGGGAAGAGAAAATCAAACACGTAATTTATAGTGGTTCGGCCAACTCCTTGCTTACGTCCACTCCTCCCAAAGACACTCTTTGGGTTCCACTAACACAAGTGATTACAATGAAGATTTCAAGGCTATCTCCAACCTTTACCATGTGAGATTTACAAGGCCATCTCACTACCTTTACAATGAAGAGTTCTAAGGCTATCTTCAACCTTTACAAAAGAGTTTTCTAAGGCTAACTCACAAAATCCAACCCTAGTGTTTCCCCAACTCACAAAGAATTGACACTAGTACAAGGGAGAAAGACCACTCAACCCAAGCAACAAATGCTCTAGAGTTCTAACTACCCACACATTACAAAAAGGAAAATTATAAGAAGA
>CANYLF010371113.1:0-12947 GCA_948193215.1 Bocquillonia castaneifolia
GGCCTCGGATACACCTAGGGGGTTATAACCTATAAAAAAACAATAAATTAACAACAAAATTATTTAACATAATTAATAATAAATTGTAGAAAAAGAAAAAAAATAAATGTATACCTACTTGAAATGTCACCGGCGATGAAGTAGGTGAAGGACAAAGTCGTTGAAGGAGGAGGGGGAGGATGACGTTATCTGTGCGTCGCTACTGCTGTTGCGTCTCCTCCAATGATCGGCAATGGTGGCGGCTGTCGAAGGTGGAGGTGGTGTTGGTGGTTATGGTGGTCGATGGTGGCGTTGCTGCTGGTGTGGAGGGCTGCTGTTGAGGAGAGAAACGGGAGAAAGAGAGGAGAATGAGAAGAGAAAGGGGGTTGCTGTTAGGGTTTCTTTTTTTTATATACTCGTATATAACGACGGACTCATCCGTCACATTTATTACACATGTTTGTCGCAAATTAAAAGTCAAAATTTTTTTATCCCGCCTAAAGTTCTGAGATCGAAGATCAAATCCGAAGCAAATTCTGCAATGGAATTTCATCGCAGAATAACTCATCTGGTCGTAAAATTTTGGCACCAACGTCCCGCTAAAATTTTCGACTACATCTGAGACGGTTGACTTACGCCGGTCGCAGAAGACAAAATTTTTCACATCTCATCTCAAATTTGCATCGGATCAGTCACAAATACCTACAATCTGTGACAGACAGATTTCCGCGGCAGATTAGGCATTTTCTTGTAGTGATCACATCACAATTTCCATCAAACATATATATATATATATATATATATATAGCAGAAGTAATATCTTCATAAATAGTAATTTACATGCAATTATGTAAATAGCACATACAATTCTAATATGCATAATATAAATATAACATTAACTCACAGTTTTAGAACGTGTGCCTCCACGCGCTCCTGCATCACTGGGTCCGCTTTGGCCTCTAGATATCTCTAAAGAATATAAATGACAATAGAATTTAGAATATGAACAATGTCTTATCACTAGTGAACTCTAGATTTATATTAAAAGATTTTTAACCATCTACTCCATTCCTATTAATTTATCGAGTTCTACTATAATTCCGCCTAAACCCGATATCATGTTTTACGAGAAAATTCTACCGAAAATTCGGCAGCATCTCCTATGTAAAACAGATATCTCTCCACTCAAGTGGAGCCCATTCTGCAATTATAACACACTTCTATATTTCACAACACATACCGGGTCTGGCCATATACTCGGATTTACGTACACAACAACACAGCAATAACAGATAAAATTATGTATCTATTTTCATATTGAACTCATCGCACCATTTTATCAGTCCAGTTATACTTATTCAATGTACTAACACAGCCACCACAATATCTAGTACTCTGGTATTATAATTCTAACTGATTTATAAATTCAACCAGCTATATATATATATATATATATATATATATATATCATAAACTACTATATTATTTTATTATTATAATCATTATAATTATCAAATATATTTATCATTATATTATATTATATTATATTATATTTATTATTATTACTAGCACTATTACCTCTATTCCAATAGTTATTATTATATACTACTGCTGTCATTATTGTTATCATTATTACTATTTTATTGTCTATATATCCATTATTATCATTAATATTATTATTTATCACAATTATTATAATCCTTATCATTGCTGCTACTACTACTACTAAAACTACTAATGCTATTACCTGAATATAGTATTTGTAATATATACATATAGTTACTATTATTATTATCCTTATTATTATTATTATTAATTACTTATCATTATTATTACTACTATTATTATCCACATCAGTATTACTACTATTATTATTATCTCTACCTTAATTTAACCATCTTTATTACTATAATTATTTATTTATAAACATTATTCTAATAATTATGATACTATTATTATCGTTATTACAACTATTATTTTAATGCTATTATATTTGTTGTTGTTGTTGTCGTTATTATTATTATTTTTATCATCATCATTATTATTATTATTATTATTATTATTATACTAATTAATTAACAAAACCCAAATTTTGTCCTTAAGCCTAGTTTAAAATGCAAATTTAGTTATTTAAGGTCTTTATACATGATTTATATGCATTTATAATCCAATTCAGGTTTTACTTAAACCACGTTTATACTTTAGGAATTTTTAATTTAAAAACCATACATAATTTGACTATAGTACATTCACGGAAAATACTCATTAGATTTTTCTGTAATTTTTAAAATTATTTTCTGAGGTTTTTGGGTCGGGCCCCACAACCACCGCCCACAGCAACGCGTGAGCCTCAACCGCCGTCGTGGATGGCAGTTGTTGGCCACGGAATTAGCTTAGATGGAGGCTCAAATTGCTAGGGAGTACACTTACACTACTCACGCGCCTCCAACAGTGTCCAAACGCACAGATCGAAGACAAATGCCTTACTAGAGCCGAGAACACCGTCATCCTCCGTTCACCACCTCAATGGCTCTATTAACATCGCTGCTAACTGTTCTTCTAGGTTTTGGGCATCACTGATTCCATTTCTGGCATCAGATAAGGGAGAAAATGAATGGAAAATGGAGAACCACGATGACAGTTACTGTCAGACTTTGCGAGGTCGATTTCTCCGGTAATAGGTGACGGTTTAGGGGACTTTTGGTATTAAATGATTCATCGAGTTGTAAACTTTGATTTGGTATAAGTGTTGCTAACAATGGTGGTCGAAAAATGGTGGTTCGTGGTCAGAGAAGGAGAGGGGTCACTATTACCGTTGAGAGAATTTATGGGTACTGTTTGGGTTATTTTTTAGAACTTTCTGGCTTACAGTTGAATCCTCACCGATTGAATTATATATATATATATATAATTTTTTAAATTTTACAATTTAGTCCTTTTCTTTAATTACTCATTATTCTTAACTCGATTTTCGCTCAAATTTTTATCACGAGTTTGTATAATTATTTATCACATTTATGAGAAAATTAGATTAAAATGAGTTACCAAACTCAAATTTTGAATTTTAAAGCATTAAAACCAATTAATTTGAAATTAGAGTTAAAAATTAATTAATCCAGAAAAATTCACAAGCATTATATTTATAAAAATTATATAAACTCTACAAAATAATTATTTACTCATTCTAGAAAAGTTCAAATTAGAATAATAATAATAACAATCACAATAAACTAGAAATAATAGAAAACATATTAAATCAATCCGAATCGAGAATGAACCATATAAATTCTGAGCATATAACTTAAATTATATCTAAATTAGTCTTGTTAGTCATAAAATATATTGCATGAAAAATTGTTGGATGAAAATTTAACCTCTAAAGCATAAACACCAATTATTTTATTATAAACTAAAGTTTATGTCCTTAATTAATGGAAAAAAAAATATTATTATGCAAATAATAGGATTTTTAAAATACAACGGAATTTATATTAATTGGAAATTTAAAATCCTAAAAAAACATTTTAATTTATTGAGAAAAAATCAAAAAATATTGGGTATTACAACACTTCACAGTGGAAATGTTTGATCCAATCTTTTCGTTTCCCCCAAACAATAGCTTCTAATTCTGTCCCTAGGTATGGTTGATAATAATCTTTAGTGACGGTCCATCCATATTGTATAATGAATCTATGGCATGTAGTGTTCATGAGATGCTTGAACTCTAAACCCTCTACAAACCTAAATGGCAGTTAATAAACTATTATCATGTAGGCTACTACTTTTCTAACCATTTTTAGGAGAATTTCCATGATCTCCTTTCTTACCCATCCCATCATCTCACACCTTAATGTCAATTCCATTACTAGGATTTCCTTTTTATATAGTTAACAAAGTCTGTCTAGTGTCTTTGCTGTGAGAGTTACTACAGGCTAACATATGTGTTATTAGTATGGATGTGCCATTTGTTTCACTGTGGGAATTATAAGTCTTAGGACAATATTTACACTTAACCATAATGACCACATCATTAATATCTTTTATAGTGTCGAAATGGTCCAATTATAAGAGCTTTTCTCAATTACTTTCTTTTTCTAGCTTGTTATCATTTTCCAGTTGTAGATTTTTGGACATAGAATTTCAAAGGCTAGCCCATGGATCTGAGAGAATTATGCCCTCCCAAGCATACACTTGATAAAGATTTAGAGCATAAAAGACCAGGACTTATGCTTCAATGGGCCTTTGAGGCTCAAAATGAAGATTCGGCCCAATCATCTATGAACAGACCGTTTCATTAATGAAAATATTCAAATGGTTATGTACCTTAGAGAGTAGGCCATCATGAATATTCACTGCAAGTCGGTTGATTAGGTTGATTGGACAACCTGAGGAGTAGGCTTACGTTCTCCTACTCATTTGAATTATAAAACCAAAGCGTTAAAACCTTGGCAAGGGGAAACACATGTTGAATAACTAAGGAAACCACAATAGAAAACAGGGAGAAACACTTAAGCCAGAAGAAAGTGAGAAAAGAGGGAGTAAGCTTCATCATTTTTGATTCTCTATAACTCATCAAAAGCTCAAAGTAACGGTATAAATCCTTCTCTAAATGATCTCACAATATCATATAACCATTCATTCGTCCTCATAACAAGGGTTTAGTTGTATAATTTCATTATTTCTTTGTTATATTAGATACTGTAACTTTGCATATTTATCTCTGATTAACACGGTTTTATTTTCTGATCATATATATGACCTCTTAGTGAAGAGAGGAAGATATTAGGACAAGCAGAAGGAAGTTTAAGATCCTATAACTTAAGACATATATTGAAACTAGTTGGGGGTTTATAACTTTAGAGATCCATTGAAATCCTTTCCTTTAGTTTATTTAAGGTCTTAAAAAGTTCTTTAGGATTACACCTTCCTCTGTATGTAATTTACTTGAAAAACATGTAATAAATAGGTTAAGCCTGAATTCTAGAGTTTCAATCCCCCCATACAAATCCAACCGTTTCATCATCCACATCAGACCTAATCATTGATCAACCGGTCAGTTGATTAAATACCTGACTAGTTGATCAACTTTAGTGCCATATTTTGATTTTTGAAGACGTCTTTAGGCCTGGTCCAATTGATGGTTCGATCGAATCATTGATCACTGACAATGATTTGGTCAGACTAGTATGTAGAAATCATGCAAGGAGGAAAGGGGAAGGGGGGGGGGGGGATCAAGCCCACTAGATCACTAAAGCTTCGAGGTCGACTAGTTAGTCCTCTTCGGGGTTAATTAATTTATCGGTAAGGTTTTTTTGAACCCTATTTATTTTTATGTTAATCACATAGAATAAATACTAAACTAATTAATTAGATTTGTAATAAATAAACCCGGTAAATAGTAAAATAAAAATCGTAGAAAACCATTTTTCCTTTTCCTTTCTTTAAGGGTGTATGTGTATTCCTTCCATTTATCATTCCGGGTAATAAATAAAAAAATTAGTGTGCAAACATTAATATTTAAAATGATATAAAATGTATTAGAATTAACTATGGATGTTTTGCATGTGAATAAATAAGGAAATAACCCATTCGGTAAATATTACTAAAATAAGTAGAAACCCACCAAATATAGCAAACTGCACTCAATAAATCAGGGTTAATCAAATCACACCAAATTTAGAGAAATAAAATTGATTAGAAACAATATTAGGGATGATCATTCATCCTACCAGTGCCATATTATTTTCTGGTTGATTTATCGCTTTATTATTATTTGTCATCTATAGGAAATAATAACCTTCTTAATTAATTAAATGGGAATTTGCCTAGTATGGAAGACTCTTTTCGAACTCAAATCATCTGGAATGATGAAGGATGGGAATTCCAAAGGAATCTACCTATTTTATTCATCACTCAGAGTCCCGATGCAATTTGGGTGGTGACTCCACACGTTTAAAAATCTAAATCTTAAATTAGTGAGTCAGCTAGCCACTGCCATTGGACACCAACTGTGGGCGCACACCCTGCCGTCCACAGTGGCAACTCCACTAGGGAGATCTTTAAAAATTAAAATGAATGAGATTCTGAGCAAATTCCCATCTTTTTAATTAATCTAGTTATTGTTCTCCTTTCCTACATTGTATTTTTCTGCACGTCCCTTGAACGCTTGTACTATCTATAATGCAATCCAACGATTTCAATCGTTTCTTTGGATGTATTATCGGTGACTACCACTCATGATTGAGATGACTTTCCTCATCGCTTGAACCCTTGAGTGGGGATGATGGTCGAAGGTAGTTTACTTGCGTGGGAGCCTTTTAGCCAAACCAAATGTTGAAACCCAACATATAATGGGCATAAAAGTTTCCCCTAGGTCTACCTAAGTAATTCCACTTGTTATAATGCTGCCATGAGTATTTATGATTGTTAAGCCTAAAGCCCATGCCAAAATTCTGTCAGTTTAAAAACAGATTTAAGGTAAAAGGATACAGACTCAGCCATCATAATGCTACTATTTGCTAGGATAGATTGAGAGATTATACATGTACAACGGTACTATCATCCCATGTTGATGAAATAAAGTACCCCAGCCTACTTAGGGAATGGACTTTTACCAACAGAATAACGTGTGTGGGAGTAGTAAGGTTGGAAGATCTGCCACTTGGCAGAATTTGGTATTTGTAAAGCTAACAGTTTTCTTATTTTATGTACCATACATAAATGCATACATGCATCCACATCACATGCATACATCACATAAACTTTTTTCTCGCAGACCAATGGCCAACAACTCTCGTTATCCTCATGATAACACCCTGAAGGGTAGCCCAGGCTCCAGTTCTTCTATAGTCATGCCCGATCTAAACCAAACGCAATCACCGACAATATATATTGAATAGTCCATGTCAGTCTCCTTCACCATACTCAAGGAATGGCCCATTTTAACCCAAAAGTTGGATCAGCAAGATTTAAGGTAGGAACTTTTTATGATTACGATAAGGTGGAAGGACATTGGATGGATGACTACCAAACCTCGAGAAAAGTCATTCAATAATTGGTCGACGATGATATACTAGCGGAACTGGGAGTAGAGAAATATGCCCTCAACGCGCATCTTGAGACATGGGAGATTATGATCCCGAATGGAGATTGTGAGGGACATGATTACCTCTGGGGAAAGAAATAGAGACCATTAGAAATCTTTGGGAAGCTAAATTAGTGTGGATTATTAAACCGGACCCCTTCACCACCAATTGAAGGGAATGAGGTATACAAGCCTTATGCCTTCTGTGAGTACCATGGCAATAAAGGACATTATGGATGACAGTGGATCTTTCAGATGACCAGTCAATGAGCTATGCCATAATAGGATAATTGCCATCACTGACAAAGGGTTCATAATATTTCAAGAGGCAAAAAAACATGAGAGAATAAAAAACATGCTCCCTGGTCTATTCAAGCGGTGAGAGATACATCCTCTCCTATTAAAGGGACCTCCTTGCACAACATTATGCACTTTGGATGAGATCTTCACAGACCTAATGACGGAAGGGTATTTGCAGCCCATTAACCAACCCATATACAACACCTCGGACCAGTTGTCTGTTTATGAATACTACCACTACCACCAATCTATCCGGCATCACTTAAAAGATTGTTGGAGATTTATTGAAGAGGTGTCAAACCTAGTAATGGAGGAGAAGTTGATCAGTCTAGGTGATAGAACAGTTGGGTACACTGTAGAGTGGGGAATCAATTTAACATTGTCTTGTCAGCATAAATCCCTACTGAAGACCAAGCTGATTAGAGGATCTCTGAAGATGCACCTTTATCAAATGAGGAGGGTAATTGGCTTTTAGAATACATGGTTGTGCACTATAGTGTTGAAATGCCTGCGGTTCTAGGTCACCTAGAGAAAGAAAGAAAGAAGAGGAAGAAGGAGTAGAAGCCAGAGAACTGGGACAGACGGCATGATGAGGCCAGAGTATGAGAGACTTTGTAAACAATTGACGAGTCAAAGCATTTCTCCTTCAGAGATAATGCTTGATCAATAAATAGATTATCGATTTTGTTTGTAAATTATAGATAATCTGTATCAGAACAATATTTCCTTTTACGCAAGTGTGGCATGTTTCATTTGGTGTGAATGAATCCTACAAAGTTAAATGTATCTTGAACAAGTGCACACACCTGGAGACTAGAAGGATGATTAGAATGAGGTGATAGAGTAATGATAAACCGTCTCACAAAAGCTCTAACACTCATATTTAATAGATGTTGTGCACTTTAACGCAAAGGATGAATGATCATAGAAAATGGACACGTCTACAATACCATCTACAATACTGATGTGTTTTACTAATATAGTACAATGTATCGTCAATCAAAGTCAAAATTGAAGATTTCAAAATTCTATTTAGAAAATCAAAGAGTTCACTATTTTTTCACTTTTATCCTCAACTGTCTTACATTTATTCTTTTTTTTTTTTAATTTGTGTTTCTCTTTTAAAACCCTCTAGTATCAGTTGTTATATAGATGGTAAATTAATTAGTAATCATGGTAATTTCTTTTATAAAAAATCTTCTTTAATGATTTCTTTAACCCGATGATGATAGCATATACTTTAATTAGCATAAATTGAATGTTGTTGGCTTCTTGCTAATCACTTTGTTGCTTTTGAAAATGTTTTGAAACTGGAAAAACCCATTTTGAGTTAAAACTAGCTTGTTTCAAACCTAATCGTGCAAAATTCAGACGATTTTGGCCGTAACTTCTTGTGTGAGTCTCAAAATGGCTTGAAATACTAATCTATAGTAGATTAGGCCATTCTACACATTTTTGTCTCTAATACGGTTTAAGGACAGAAGTTTCGATGCAAATAGGTCTAAAATCAAGATTTAAGGCTAGGAAAGGCCAATTTAAGTCCAATTGGGGGCAAAATTCAAACGATCAGCAAAAATTACAGACAACTACAATCAGAATGATAGAGAAGATAGAGGAAAATTATAGAAAACCTTAGAAAGCTCTAGAAAAATCCCAAAAAATTCCAAAAAATTCCCAGACATTTTCTAAGACCTAAACACAATTTCAAACTCTGAAAGTATTTGAAATTGACCCTCACAAACCTTATTTTAAACTCTAAAAGTATTTAAAACAAGTATTTTGTTTCAAACTCTGAAAGTATTTGAAAAAATTTTGATGCAAACCTCGTTTTAGATTCTGAAAGTATTTAAACGAGTGAGATCAAACTATTCCAAACTCTGCAAGTATTTGGAATTCAATCTTGATCCAAACCTCATTTTAAATTCTGAAAGCATTTAAATGAGTGAGATCAAACCTTATCCCAGACCTTGAAAAGGACTTTTCTCTAGTGGAATAACTTCTAGAATTACAGTCTTAGAAAGTAAACATTCCCTAGTGGAGCATCACTTAGAAGATAATCTCAAAGGATTGCCCTCAACCAAGAAAGAAAGCATAAAATCCCCACTGGAGCAATTTCAAATCCCCAATGGAGTTAATGTCGTGAGGATTGCCCTCTAAAGAGAATTAATACCATCCCCATGGAGTCAAGTCAAAGCAGCTGAGGTCCGAGGCAAGATTCTATACTCCAGAGCTAAGGTACACATTTCTCTTCCCAAAAATTATGTGGATAGTGCTTTATCATCATTTACCATATTATTGGTTAATATTCCAAACCTCCAACAAAGCGGGGGAAAACTGTAGACACTTAATTTTTAGATGTAGGAATGGGGATGCGGCTCAGAGGCCCTATGATGGCAACATATGCTTTAATTACCATAAGTTGAATGATGTTGGCTTCTTGCTAACCACTTTGTTGGTTTTGAAATGTTTTGAAACTTGAAAACCCATTTTGAGTCAAAACTAGCTTGTTTTAAACCTAATCATGCAAAATTCAGACGGTTTTGGCCATAACTTCTTGTGTGAGTCCCAAAATGGCTTGAAACTTAAATAGTTAGTAGATTGGGCCATTCTACACATTTTTGTCTCTAATATGGTTTTTCAGATTCAGACATTTTGGGCCTCAAACGGGCCTTAGAAGAGCCAAACACAACCCAACGGCTACCAACGCCACTAGGAATGGCGTTGACTCTTCCTCAACGCCACTTGGAGTGGTGTGGACAACCTTGGGTAGCCTAAAAGGCATATTTCGATCCATTTTCAAACACCAAATGATCGGATAAGGCTAAGCTTCATTCTAGATCAGTTTTTAAGCAAGTGATGAGATAGAAAATGGTTATTGTTATCTATTTATCATTGTTTATCATTATCTCTTAATTTATCTTTGGTTTTAAGTGGACTTTTATTGAATTATCATCATTTAAAAAGATTTATCACTTATCTTCTCTAAAATCTATCTACAGCAGCTTCACCATACGATTTAAATTCCCCTACAGCCCAAGAACGCTGCTAGATATAGATAATTAGAATAATTCTAGAAGTGGCTAGTAAGAATCACGCCCTAAGAATGCAGTAGTCTGATCTTAGAATCTCTGAGGTTAAGGTGTCTTTCCATTCTTAGGGGATTCAAGATGCACACCATGTAAGATATTCTTGATGCCGGTTCAGGTGGTGACTCACTATTAGCTTCCTTACGCTAAACGCGCGATGCCGCAATCGTCAATCAGGCTGAGATTACTGAGGAAACCCCTCTTTATCTACAGTTTGGCGACTCCACTGGGGAATGACAAAATATTGATTCATGTGATTATAGCCACTTATAATTATTCCAAACTCTAGTTTCCATGCATTGCATGCTTGCATTAAAACACCCAACCTCTCGGATTCCATTGGTCAAGTTACCCCTTATTTTCAATGCGCACTTCTTGGGTGGCGAAATCAATGACTACCACTCATAGATGGAATTGTCCTACTATTGCTTACCATCATAGCTTTGGTTAATGAGGGATAGTTAATAAGAAATTCTGAGCTGAATGTCCTACCATCACTTGAACCTTTTTTGAAAGAGGGAGATGGTTAATGGGAGTTCGCCTTCTATGGGAACCTCTTATAGACTGAACCGACTAAAGCCATGTAATGACCTTAGCAACTTCCACTAGGACTTATCAAATGTTGTTTTGCTTATATGACGCCATGAAGCCATTATTTTGACCTAGTCTAGTGTTATTGCTCTTGAATCAAACCTCTGATTGCTACCTATAGGGGTGTCAAGTGTTAGTCTAAATGCATCTGACTAGCATGGCCCTACAACATGGGATTAGTTAAAGGTTTGAGAAGAGTGACCTTTGACTACTACCTGTGTTTAAGGGACATTGGTGCGTCCATTTTACTGTACCTGATTGATGCTAAAATGACTCTAGAATATGGGAAACATTAAGGACTTGTCAAGAGCGAAGACATAGGATAGGGACATAACGTATACCACTTCGACAATAGCATCCCCTGTTGATGCGAAGGCCCAAACCCATTCCTAGGAATCTTGACTTGCCAAATGAACATGTGTGTGGGAGAAATAAGGTTGGAAGGTCTACTACTTAGTAGTAAGTGTGATTGACTAACGTTTGTTACTTGTGTTGGCTGCTCCATGCAGTCATGCATCCTTGCATACATAGAATAGCATGCTAACCCCTTGTTTTATAGCAACATAGAGTCCTCCAAAAGTCTTGGACAAGACAAGCCGGACGCCTAGTTCGAAACGCACCACCACCAACTTTAGAAGCACCAACTTCCCCAAGCACCATGGCCGAGTTGAGTGAGGATGCCTTGAAAGCCTTGCAAGAGATTATGGACAAGACCATCAAGAAAGCCTTAGAGGAACGAGATAAATGCAGGAAAGATGAAAGTAGTGATGAGGAAAGGGATGGGGAAAGACACCCTGACCAAGAAGCCCTGAATGCTTTGACTAAAAAGATGGAGAAACTCCAAGAAATGATCAAGAGTAAAGACCAGAACTTTGATTTTGAAAACTTAGGCTTGTATGTGATAACTGGACTACCACCTAAATTTAGGATGCCCGATGTGCCAAAGTTCAATGGAGCTGGGGATTCAAAATTGCATCTCAAGCAATACATAATCATCATGTCTGCAACTACTTTGAATGGAGAGCAAAAGCTGGGTTTGTTTCCTTTGACGTTCGAAGGAGTAGCATCTGATTGGTACCATGCTCAATCGGTGACCGTCAAATCTGACTGGAAGGCTCTTAAAGAGGCTTTTAGGGGCCAGTTCTCCTATAATGCTGCCCTAGAAGTCTCCTTGAGAGATTTGGAGATGACAAAACAAAAGGATGGTGAGACATTCTCTGAGTTCTTGATTAGATGGAGGAATAAGACTACCTTGATGCTTAACAAGCCCTCAGAACGGGATCAAGTCCGGATCATTGCAAGAAATGTGCATGCTAGTTGGGTAGAGAAGCTTCAACTTATGAATCCAAGAAACTTTGTTGAGCTCTATGATGATGGGCTCTAATTAAGTTGAGGAGACAGAGTCTGAGAAGAAGAAGACATACAAGGCCAGTTCAAGTCGTACTCACAATCAATCCACTAAAATGGTGGAAGTCAATGCAGTCAAGACCACTCGCCCTTTCTCAAACTTTAACAAACCACTCTCAGAAGATATATATATATATAAGAAAAATTATCATGTTTATAGACTTAATATTTCAAAATGGATGTCAATGGTCCTGATCCATTTCTTTTCTTTTATCCCCTTGAATTTTGGTACATGATTTAATCTTGTAATTTCTTTTTTCTTCTTCTTTTGGTTCTCTTGAGTCTTGAACTTCAATGTCTTCACAAAAGCTCAATCCCTAATCTTATCATTTGTTATTGCAATTGTCTATTGTTGCTTGATTGTATCAATAATGGAAAGAATTAAAGCCTCCATTAAAAAATACAGTGGCATTGAGCATCCGCTTCTCCTCGAACATCAGCAATGCCCCTTAGATTTGGCATATAATTAAGGTTGGTTGGCAGAAAGCGTTTCTCTTCTT
>CANYLF010371834.1:0-12428 GCA_948193215.1 Bocquillonia castaneifolia
TGCCAACCTGTGAGACCAAAGCATACAAAGGTAAAGTGTTGTAATTGCATAGCACTTGAACAATCAATCTGCCAGTGCAACAAAGCAATTAGAAAAATGAATTGTTGATAGCAATTTCAAAGCTTTAAGTATCAATAAAAAGGACACCACTGCTTCTTCTATGTGTGTGTGTGTGTGTGTGTGTGTGTGTGTGTGTGTGTATTTACCCTATGATAAGTCTTGGAATGATAAATCCCAATTTTTCCATAATGCATGACCTGAATCCATATGTGCACTGTTAATTATTTGAAACCAATTTCTGTTATAAATTAGTGCATCCAAATTTACATTATATGGTTTCTTCTAAAAAAATCATCAAAATCCAAAATTAATAATAACACTGAATCATCAAAATCAACACCAAACATAGAAAAAAATAGAAAAGAGAAATTTATAGACACCTGAACTAGCACCTCCACTATCACCGGCTTTTCCAACTCCGGCTAGATCCTGGATCTTCGTCAATTTCATTGTCATGACTCTCTCTCAATCTTTAATGTCAATGATAACGCCCTTCATCGAAAACATCCTTCATCAGAACCTTTCTTCGCCGGTCTGATAATCCTTATTCTTTGTTGGACAAAGAAGAACATCTGGAATAAAAACAGTGAACGGAAGAAGGGAAAAAAACCAAGACACTTTATTTGTGTAAATATTTCCCTAAAAAACTCTATCTATGTAAATATTTGTATGAAACTATAATATTTTAAAGCGCATCTCTAATTTTAAAAGGCTCATACTCTAAAACTAAAAAGCCCAAACTCTAAAATTAAAAACTGAAAAACACACCTCTACTTTTATAATTAAGTTTAAAAAAATCGTGTATGTTGTATTTTCCTCTAAAAAGTAAGGGTGTAATTTCCTCTCTAATAATTCCGAGTTTTTTTGGGCTTCCAGTGGTTAGGTTAGGTTAGGGTTTAAGCCTCGTAGCCCACAATAGAAAATTTTGAATTTTTGTATAAATTAAATGGTGACTTGTTTAGGTTATTTTCCTGTGAAAGACTGTGCGCGCGCTCTGCCTCTCTTTGTAACACTCTCTCTTCAGTTTTTTGTAACTGCTCTCTTCTATTAAGGCCTTAAGTTTATTATCAGTGCGCTAAGAGTACTCCTTAAACAGAAGGAAAATTCTTTTAATTGTATTTTGTTTAGTACTCGATGTGATTTGAAAGCAATGTTGATATGAATTTCTATTATAAACTTATATATAAACATATATATGTATGTATTTATGTGGCTGTTTTTGCAGTTGTTAGGTGAAATTAAGATGAGGATCAGAGTTGATGAACGTATTAGGAATATGATTGACAATGGAGTAAAAGCTAGGCATCGGTCTATGTTTATTATCATTGGCGACAAGTTTCGTGATCAGGTCAAGTTTTATACTGCTACTTTTATTTGCATTCATTATTCTATTATTATTATTATTATTATTATTGAATTCCATTGGCTTTGTTAATTTGTTACAGATAGTCAATCTACGTTACATGCTAAGCAAAGCAATGGCAAAAGCTAGTCCAAATATCTTGTGGTGCTATAAGGAAAAACTAGAACTTAGCAGGCAATCCTTTGCCTTCTTTACATCAAAATTGAAAAAAAAAATCAGTTTGAATTCTATTAATTACATTAATTTATTATTTTTTATTTTTCTTTCAGCCACAAGAAAAAACGTGCTAAGCAAATTAAGAAGCTAAAGCAAAGAGGATTGCTTGATCCTGAAAAGGCTGATGCTTTTTGTTTGTTTCTAGAAACTTCAACCATTGTTCAATGCTTATATAGAGACTTGGACAGAATACTTGGGAATACCTATGATATGTGTGTTTTACAGGTTCTGTTTCAGTCTCTTCTTGTGTGCAAGAGTAGCACATTTTCCATTTAATACTACCTTTTCTTCTTACTTATTTTCTACCTGTTGTTCTATAGGATTTTGAAGCATTGACACCAGATATTCTAGCTAAAACCATTGAAACTGTGGAAGGTGGTGGTTTGGTGGTTCTGCCTCTCCGAACTCTCACTTCACTTAGTAGCCTCTGCACCATGGTTATGGTTGTCTCCTTATCCCTCTTTCAATTACCTCTCTTTTGTAGCTCTTTAAAAAAAAATAATAATAAACAAACTCTACTATTTATTTACTGTTGTTTGATGACATTCTCAGGATGTCCATGCAAGGTTTAGAACAGAGTCACATTCTGAAATAGTTCCTCGGTTCAATGAACGATTTCTGTTATCTCTTGCTTCATGTAAGGCATGTTTGTTTATGGATGATGAGCTTAACATCTTGCCAATCTCATCACATGTGAAGTTGATTGTCACACGATCCATCTCTGAGGTAATTTCATTGTCTTCAAAATATTTGAGAAACCTAATTGTCTGCAGCTTTTTTTCAAGAGCTCAATAGCCTCGGCCATTTCTCCTAACGATCCTTTGTAAATAACTGTGAAATGCAATGGAGTTAAAAGAAGATTTGACGTTTTACCTGAATTATAAATTTTATTTGATCAAATTGATGTTTTTAAGTTTCACGTTACTATTTAATGTCTTTTGAAAGAGTTATGATTCCATTGGAACACAAGAGGCACAAAAGGCCCTAAGGAGTTTGAAGGAAAAACATGATAGTCCTTTAGTTGCAATGTGTACAACATTGTACCAGGTTTGTCTGTTATTTATATTGGCCATGTCTCTGTAAATTTATTTTGGTAACGTTCTGGAGTTTTGTGTGGTGATGTGCTGTCTAAGTTTGTGTTTGGTGTCATTTAGGGAGAATCTGTTTCAACCTTCATTAATGCCATTAAACACAAGGATAGGGCATCTCAATGTATTATTCCACTGATCTCTTCTCGTGGGCGAGGTAAATCTGCAGCTTTGGGTTTGGCAATTGCAGAAGCTATAGGTTCAGGGTGAGTGAGACACTTTACAAGAGTTTGCTTCTATTCGTATATTAACTTTAAAATTTAATTTCTAAATGAGTATGACGCTATGCAGGCTTTCACGTATTTTTGTTACTGCTCCTTTCCCAGAAAACGTGAAATCACTTTTTGACTTCATTATGAGGGGACTTCTTGCATTGGGTTATAAGGTTTGTTACCTTTCAGCATTTCTCTTATACTTTAGCATTAAATATGACTTCTTACTTTTACTTTTATATAAAATGATCAAAACCGTATCAAAAAGGGTATTCAGTGTAATAGAATAAAATGTCGGGGAGGTAAGACGTGTATTTTTAAAAGCAACTAGACATTTAATATATCAGGGTAAAATATAGAGCCATAGAGGGTAAAATATAATTATCCTTTATTAGACCTGTAATGTCAAGATAATGTGCAACTCTATTTTCATAACTTCCTTGTAAGAAAGTTGGAACAGCTATAAATGCAAATTACTTTGGGCAAAATTTGCATGCTTTATATGATAGGTATTCAATAGTAACTTTCATGATTTGGTTTCCTTAGGTGCTCCGTTACTTTTCCATTCTTTCTAACCGTGCGAGACATGTAATTCTATCAATTTGCAGAAGAATGTGCATTACAGTACTTGTGAGCACCAAAAAGCAACCACACAAATAAATATGCACGATCAAGTTCAAATGGTTCAGGTGTGTTGACTTTTTCTATATTCTTCAGAAGTATGTGGACTAACCATTTATTATTCTGCGAATCTGCAATGAGTTGAAAATGAATTTCTTTCTTGATTTGTTTTTCTTTTAAAGAAAATTGTTCAACTGCTTTAAGACTATTACCTGAACTCCTAGGGAAAAATCAATGATTATCCTTTTCTTTTTGTTCCATAGTAATGCACACAATTCGATGCTTCCTCCAATTTTTGAGGTGTTTGCTTTTCGTCTTCCATTTTTAACAGTATATCCAGCCTCATGACAAAGAGAAGCTCTTTCATGCTGACCTTCTTGTTATTGATGAAGCCGCTGCTATTCCATTGCCTGTTATCAAGTCCTTGCTGGGGCCACACATGGTGTTTATATCATCTACTCTGAATGGGTACTGTTTGCATCTGTTACTCTTTTTTATTGTGGCACATATAGTATACAATTCGTTTCTTTCAAACTTATCCATAAAGGGCACACAAATTTCAGTTTCTAAAGGGGCAGATATTATTATTTCAGATATGAAAGTGCAGATCTCTCTTTGTCTTCGAATCTCTTAAGTTATTTCGAAATGCAAAGCCAGAAAGATGCTTGCAGTGATAAATCCTATCGGTCAGGTAAGTTTTAGCTTCATTAAGGTTACGTCAATCAAAGTGTTTACACACATAATTTTCAGAAATTTGATGGCCAATTTATTCAATATCTTATCACGCATGTTTTCTGTCTTGTCACATATTTCATGCATTTATCATATCTTAAGTCATTGCAAAGCTTTATGTTCTATGAGTAGTATACCATACCTTCAACAGCAAACTTGAAATTGTTTATATTTTACATTGCCCATCAGGAGTAGCTTCTACACGCTACTACTCTTTGAAGGAGTTTGTATAATACAGATGCTAAATTTGCTTTCTCTTCTTAATTTATATGGATTTTTTGTTATCTTCATTATCAATTTGGGAACGTAACTGATTTATGGAGAAGTGAGAAATTACATAAAAAAAAAAAAAGTAAATTGCAGATGAGGCGTCCATGGAAAAAAAATTGAAGGAGCCTGTCAGATACGCATCTGGTGATTGTATCGAGACTTGGCTTAATAATTTACTGTGCTTGGATGCTATGAATTCCTTGCCTAAAATTAGCAGGTATGCATAAATTTCTTTCGAATTTGATTCATTGATATTTCCCTTTTTCATTCTGTTGAAAATATTTTTTGTTTCTGCCGAACTGATAGGTTGCCTAATCCTGCACACTGCAATTTGTATCATGTGAATCGTGATACTCTGTTCTCCTTCCACAATCAAAGTGAAATTTTTCTTAAGGTATTTTTAGGATTTGTAAAGCATTCTTAGGTTTTGAGCAAGTTTTCTTTATTGTCAATAAATAATGTCTTTTTTGACAATTTGTAACAGCAAATGGTGGCTATTTATGTTTCTTCTCACTATAAAAATTCTCCTAATGATCTGCAATTAATGGCTGATGCTCCAGCTCACCATCTATTTGTTCTACTTGGTATGCTGTCAAGTTTAAACCATTGAAAGTTGTGTACACATTGGTTCATTTTCATTGAAAATACCCTTTGCAGGACCTGTTGATGAGACAAACAACGAACTTCCGTATATTTTGTGCGTTATCCAGGTTAGTACCAACATTTTTTTTTCTGGTTGACTCTTAGACACACATTTATCTCCTCCTTAATTATGGTCTTCAATAGACATAGCATGCTGATGAAATTGATCTCCTAGTAAATAAATTAAATTAAGTGATAGCAAAAGGAGAGACCATTTTTTAAGATTGGGAGAGTAAAACTGGTGATTTCCATTCAACTCTTTTATAGGTGGTTTTATAATTGTTGGGCTGTCATTCACCTCTAATAATAGTTTGTTCCTGCTAGTTTTGTCATTGTTCAACTCTTGCAGTCTTGTTGTTTCATACATGTTGTATCTGTTGCCACCCAAAAATGCATCTCTTCTGTTTCTAATGCTCGTTTTACTTGTCTAATTTTAGAATCACTTCTTTTAAATTGAAATTTCACTGGGAGTCTGGGATGTACATGTGCCACCACAAGCTATCCATACTGGATTTATCATCTAGTTATGTGATATGCTACAAACAAAATTACTTGATATTTTTTTGTTTTCTTAGGTGTGCCTTGAGGGAGAGATTTCACGTAAATCTGTACTTCAAAGTTTGCATCAGGGGCGCTGTCCCTCTGGCGATCTAATCCCATGGGTGTTTTGTCAAGAGTTCGAAGATACCGATTTTCCAAGCCTCTCAGGTGTCCGCATTGTTAGAATAGCAGTTCATCCTGATGCTGGACAAGTATATTTCAGACCTCTGATACTTATCACTTGTTGATGGAAATCTTTCTTATGCCTCTTCATCTTCTGTTGTTTTGCAGATTGGTTATGGTTCAGTTGCCTTGGATCTTCTCACAAGGTATATATATCTTGCACTTTTCATGAAAAAGAAAGGAGCAAAAAGAAAAGATAAAAATATTGCTTCTGTTGTGTTGATTAATTGCTTGAGGTATTCTTTAGCATCTGACTTCAATTTAAGATCATAAATCCAAACCTCATTGTATGATCATGCATGCAAACTGCATACTGTTATCCAGATCTTGAAGAAACCAGCTAATAAAGCTTCCCTTCTTTATTTATTTGTTTTTGTATTTCCTTTTTTTGCCCCTGAATTTCACTTCTTCTTTTGAAGTGTGATAGTTGTTGTTTTCTCTCTGATGTTTTTGTTAGCATTGCTTTGGCTATGAAACTAGTAATACTCTTATGAGCGTTTTAATTATGCCATGCTTTTAGCATAAATTGATGCACTGTATCAACTTCAGATATTATGAAGGAAAGATGACTACTATTGATGAGACAAATGCTGAAAAGGAAGCAAGGACATTTCATGGCAGTATTGTTCAAGCGGCAAATAAGGTTTGTTTATTTGCTAGAGTAGTATTTTGTTAGTCTTAATTATCAACAGTATTTCATTGGTTTCATTCAAGGCCACACAGCATATGCTTAAAATTCATTGGTGAGCTGGTTATGATGTCTCCTCACATTTTTCACTCATTGATTGTTCCACTTTATTTATTATCAGCATGGGTGAGGGAAGAGGAATTTGGTTTCCTCCATAGTATATTGCCCAGTTTGGTTTATTTTTATGATACCGGTGATGAAATGGTATTGAACGTACTTGCAGGTCTCATTGTTGGAAGAAACTATTGCTCCTCGAGAAAATCTTCCTTACTTGTTGACTAACATTCGTCATAGATTACCTGAGAAAGTTAATTATATTGGTTCTTCTTTTGGGCTAAACAAGGATCTATTTAATTTCTGGAAGAAAAACAAATTTACTGCTTTATACATATGTGAAAAACCAGTTAAGATCTTTGTCTAATTTTCATTTTTTTCTCATTTTGTTAGCTTATCAAATCTATTCATGCGATCATACTAATGAAATTACTTAATCATGCATCAGAATGACATAACCAGTGAGCATAGTTGCGTGGTTTTGAAGTCATTAGAGACTGATGATGGTCAACATAGTTTCCTTGACTTGACTCCATTCTATCAGTGTGAGCTTCTTTTCATTGATTGGTGAATTTCATTTTTTTAACTTATTGGTATCTTGATAAGCATGGCTTTCTACAGGTTTCAGAAGAAAGTTTTTGAGGGGTGTTCCCATATTCTTCAAGAATTTAGATTATACACTTGTTATGAGGTAAAATAGTACATTATATATGTCGTTTGTTGGTAATAGGTACATATATTATTCAGTTGGGAAAAAATAAATTTTTCTTCCCTCCTTTTGACCTGCTCTTTAATTTCTTTGCAGCATCTTGGATCCAAATATTAATATCTCCGAAAAGAAAACTGAAGAAATGGAATCTTCTACTTCGACAAAATTAATTTGCTCAGATCAGGAGCTGAAATGGCTGGAGTCTTTTGCTAACAATCGTAAAGATTATGAAAGGGTAAGAAGTTTGACGCAATCAGATAGTATGTGGATTGAATGGCCAGGGAATCCAATTGGATGAACTTTTAATTTTCAGTATTTCATTTTATGGCATCTGCATAAAGTCTGCATTTTCAGAATATGCCAAATAATCTGGGAAGGATGTCTAGATAGAAGGAATCCACTCACAGCTTGTTATTATATATATACACATAAAGAGAGAGAATTGCATTATTTGAATGTGAATCTGTGGGGTCAGGATCTAAACTCTAAAGTCAGATTATTAGTATCATCATTAGGCGGCCTTGTCTATAAAATGTACTTAATTTAGATCAATCATTGGCTGGAACAAACAAAATTTTCTTTTTCCAATGTGATGGATGCAGGTCCAGCATCTTGTGCCATTATTTGCCTATTACTACTTTGTGGAGAAGCCACCTATTAACCTGATGGTTAGCGAAGCATCTGTTTTATTGTGCATGGGGTTGCTGCAGCATGACATAGTTTACACTCAGGTTTGGATATGCTGATATGAAAATTTTCCCCCTTGAGTGGCTGTATGTTTCTTGTGGTAGTATGAAGAAAATTGCATTCAGTCATTTATATTTTGCTCATTAGATCCTTCTCTGTCTCATTCCTGCTGTATATGCGAATTGATTCAGAATCAAATGAAGTTGGACAGGGAGCAAGTCCAGCATCTTCTACGTCAGGTTATGATTAAATTTTACAAGTATTTTTATGATATCCGAACAAAAGAATTGGGCACAAGTTTCCCTCAAGAGAGGAAGGTAATGTGGAAGCCAGCTTACTTTCTCTATTTTGTTGTTCTCTCTCTTAAATTAATTGGAATGTATATATTAACCACAAATTTAGGGTGTTGAGGTGAAGGGAATTCAAGCCTATAGTTGCACTAATTAGCTGATGAGCTGAGCTAGGGGATTCCAAATTTTGATAAAACCTATATTTTGGAACTCAGTTTGAGCTTGGATCTTTATATTCTGCTCTGTTTAAAAAAAGTATTTAAGGATCAAAAGAATATATAATTGTGAAATACTTGCAAACAATGTCTTGCACTTTTATGACACATTGACAGGATTTTTCTTCTTTATCTCGTGGATCATTTCTAAGAGATAATGGTGTTGATTTAATTGTATTTCCTGGAATTAGGTTGCATTGGAGCCCCATAGTGTATCGGTTGATGAAGATTTAAATGATGGTGCACAGAAAGTGATGGTAATTAAGTATTCCCAATTGTCTCATAACATTAATTTTGCCTATCAATATCATATGATCATGTTCATGAATGAATCTGCAGGAGAAGATGAGAAGCGAAAATGAGGGCATACTGAATATAGAGTCACTGCAGCAATACTCCGTTGAGAATAGAGGCGCTGAATTTCAGCAAGCACTTCAAAAATGTAGTACAAAATCTCTTGGCATTCTCAGTGTGGAATCCAATAGAAAATCATCTGAGAAACGCATAAGGCCTGAACGAACTCTTCTTAAGTGCCGAAAGAGAAAAAAGTGAGAAAATCTCATACTATTATGCATATGCTCATCTTATATAGAAATAGGCGAACAATTCGTAGAAAGGCCATTTGACGATGGTGGAGTAATTTAATATTATAACAGATAATCAGTAAAAATTTATTTTTTTTACTATTAAAGGTTTAAAAACCATGTTAAGGAGGGGAAAGAAATAGATGGGTTGAGAATGATTGCACCCTTCAGAAAATATTTGAAGTTTTTGTGTTTTGTCCTTTCAATTCATGCTGCGTTGATAATTAAAAGCTCGAATACAATGAGAATCTGTCTTTTATATATTATTATCCATCTTTCCTCTCTTTGTATTAATTAAATTTTTAGAGTTAATTATTTTGACGTTCCTCAACTTATGTTGCAGCAGAATCACTCATAAACTGACTTTAAACTGACTTTTGTAATCAGAAATCCTTTTAACTTAATTTTAACAGACTTTTGTAACACAAATATCGTTTAACTTAATTTTTTTTTATTAACGGTTCTTTTTTTCAATTTTACGCTTGACTAATATTTTTTAGTTCTTAAAATTATCCAACATTAACATTTTACTTCATGGTAATTTAATTTAAAAAAAAACATATTTATTCATTTTTTATCTAAAAGAAAATATAATTAAGAAGTAAAAATTATTTTATCATCATATTATTACTTTTTAAATGATACTGATATTTTATTATATACTAAATTAATGAAATATGCAAACCGATTATATTTATTTAATTAGTATTCATATTATTCTAATATTTTACTTAATCTATATCTTGTGATTTAAGTATATTTTATCCTTAAATTCAAATTTTTTTATGTGAATGTTAAAGTATGATTTTTTTTTAATTTTTACTTTTATTTAACCATATATATATATATAAACCATATGATATTTAGAATTCATTAAATTTTTAGTAATTCATATTTTAAGCATAAGAAATTGCAAAAGCGACCAGATTATCTTTACAATTTTATGAATTTATTTTTTAAATAATAGAATGAATGTCACTTTTAATATATGATTATAAATTTTTTTTTATTTAAAAAATTAATGCTACCTCAATAATTGTATATAATAGTATATAATAAAATATTAGTATTACTTTGAAAAGTAGTAATATAATGATAAAATATTTTTTCCTTCTTAATAATATTTTCTTTTACATAAAAATATTTAATAAATAAATTTTTATTTTTATTTAAAAATTTAAATAGCCATTAAGTAAAAAAAATTGATGTTAGACAATTTCAAGGACTAAAAAAACATTAGCAAACGGTAAAATTAGAAGAAAGAATCATTAATAAAATAAAATTTTAAATTGAAGAATTTTTATGTTACAAAAGTCAGTTTAGAACGATTCTATTATAAACAAATAAGTTAAAGAACCGTCAAAGTAATTAACTCTAAATTTTTTATATTCTCCAAACGTCACAGAGAAAAAAAAATATATATATATATATTTTCCCTTTTTCCTCGAATTGTATTTTCATTCACCTTATGTAGGTGTGGCATAGCTGTGAAATTTGAGACCTTAGGTCGGTATTTTCTTTACATCCACATCAAAGAGGGAAAAAGGTTTAATTTAGAGATATATTATATCTCCGGCACCACTGATAAATTTAGTGTGATTATGCAATTGTGATTAATTAAACTAACAAAAAAAAACATTATTACCAACTAATTAGTAATAGTTCTGAAATGTGTGAGATAACATGAAAAAAAAATAGAAACATTTACATTCAAGTAAATAGTGTCCATATACTTCATGTATCTATTTATCAGGAGTAATGAATCAAATTATAGGACAAATTTTCCTTGGCTTGTCCATATACATGTGATACTCGGCCAATTAATTATTCTCTAACAACATATGAACTTGACCCTAACAAAGTCAGTCGGCTTTAATGGTTGGGTGTCTCCCAACTAAGTGGGAGGTCCCAAAATGGTTGATTCAAGAACACTCTTTCACAATCAAGATATATAGAAATCCTCTCTGGGAATGGATTTCACAGGTAAGGTTTCATAAAAATAAGTGTGACACATATTTATAGTTAAAAAAAATATAAAAATACTAATAACACCAACCATATAAATGAGTCTAACAACAGGATAAAATTCAGAAAATAAGAACTAACTTAACCCTATAGTACTAATCTAGTATTACTTCTATTTATGAGGTTCCAGGCTGCTAGCTACCCAAATTCAATACCAGCTGTACAGTAGATTGATGACTTTATGATCTTCTTTAGTGTGGGTCTCAACTCTCAAGATCTAATAACAAATAATAAATATTATTTCTCCATGTTCTACTTTGCTTATGAAGCTCATTTGCATCGATTTAATTAAATTTCTTTTGTCTTGATCGTGAAGGCGTGCAACAACCAGGCTAATATTAATTCAAACTCTTATTTGTGTGGAAAAATGGCAAGTGATTTTGCATGATGACATATTTCACACAATAATTTTATTTAGAAGTGGAATATAAGGGTAGGGTGGACGGTCGCTCTCTGTTAAATTTTACTGTTTAGTGAGAGTTTCCATCGAAATTCTAATCCTTATTTTTCTGTTACTCTCTCTCTTTTATTTCTTTTCTTATTCTCCGCTCTTCTCTTGGACTTTTGTAATTCTGTCACTATTTTTATCTGTGATAGTAAAAAAACTGTTGAGGATAAAAAAAAAGATACGCTTACATATGTGCAAACAGTATTTCATATTTTCTTGCAGCCACAATAAAATTTTTCTTTATTTCTTTTTTATAGTTGAGGGTCAACTGGGTGCTGAATCACAATTGATGTGTCGTGTACTACAAAGGAATTAATATTGGCCATTATTTAAGTACAGGATCTGTCGGTATCTTATACTGTAAGATGCTCTTTCAGTGAATGTTTACACTCTGCTTGATAGTGTATAATACTAGTACTAATTAAACAATTTATTAATTAATCCATTAAGCTCTTCAATACCTACCTCTAAAGTGACGTTAGATTCCAACAATTTTATGCCACCTAAATACAAATGAGAAGAAGCTAAAGACTAGGGGCCAAAAATATGTGTAGTGTGCTTTATTTAGGCAATGATACAGTTGCATTTTGCGTGCAAGCAGCAAATTAAAGCCTTTACTATAATTTGTGGAGATGGGAACTTAGTGGACCATTTTACATTGTTTTTCTCTATAAATTGGAGAAATTTCGTGCTATGAGACACTTTTTTTTCACTTTACCATTATTGCAGGAACATTTAGTTGAGTTTATGTGCAAGTCAATTGTATTGAATAGAGCATTTACTTGGCATGTTCAACAAGGT
>CANYLF010371866.1:0-19506 GCA_948193215.1 Bocquillonia castaneifolia
TTAGAACATTTGAAGTAATTAATGTACCTTTTTTTCCTTGTCACTCTGGGCATGAACCAATACTGTAGCTAGAATGTTGAGAGAGAAGAGCAACACTAGTAGAATAATATTCTTTGACAATTCCATTGTTACACCCACTAATTAACATGAGAAGTTAAAGAAGTGAAATTGTGCTTTAAATAGATGAAAAACAGCACGAGTATCATAACTATGAATCTTCTATCACAGTAAGACGTAAAATGGGGCAATAGAATAGAATCTTAGCAAAGAGAAAAAATTAAGAAGAATATATTCAGTCCTCTTCTAGACCGAGAGTTTAGTGCCTTGGTTTTTGGATCTTTAATTAGTTAGTGAGTAAATTTAATATTCATTCCCTTTAGAAAGAGTAAACTAAACAGTGGACTTGTTCACCTCCTCATCTAACGACGGGCGTGTGTAAATTAACTGAAATTGGTGTTGAATTTGTTAAAGTGTTTTACTCCAGCTTATTAATTTATTAACTAATCAAACCGAACCGGAGTTCAATTTTGTTTCATTTAGTTAAACAATCAAACTTGAATAGTAAGATATTTGGTAGTTTATTTATGTTTATGAACGGTTCAATTAGAAACTAGTGAGGTTATTTATTTAAAAGCTTATGAGCTTACTCGTTTAAATTTTCTTTTAACATATATGTTTACACATATGAACAAATTATTAAAACTAAATTAGCATAAATAATATATATTAATTTTACAATAAAAATAAATTTATCAACAAATATTTTACTTATAAATAATTTTTTAATCATTGAACTTGTAAATTTGAAATTTCACAATTAATTTGTTTAGCTAACAAACAATTTAAATGAGCATGTTAAGGAGCTAAACTTGTATAGCTCTATAGTTTATTATTTCTTATTTTTCTAGAAACTATTATTTGTTACTTTCAATGTCAAAGTGTTTTTCAACATAACGTTTAGAATTGATTTTTTTTTTTTTTAATTAAGTTAAAAGGTAATCTATAACCATCTGGATAGTCTGGAATGCGACATGGCATACCGAAGGCCCTAAGAAATGCATGGGAAAGAAAATCGAATTAACCCCGAAAAAAGTGATCCAAAAATGGATTTGACCTAAATTTCAGGGTATTTCCGACCAAAGATTTTACCCACCCAATAGTGAAATAAAGCAAAAACGGCTCCCATAGAAATGGTTGGTATAATTGGTTAACAGCCTTTTGATAATTTGATAAGATCTCAAGTTCGAATCTCACTTTCACTGGGAGAGGAATTAAAGTTGGCTCATATCGAGCCTGCAGCTGGGCGCCAACTCTCTCACAGTGAATTAATCTGAGTTCAAAGGATTTGGCATATCAATGTTGATAATACCTATAAAAAAAATAAAAAGAAATCTATTATTAATATCTTTTAGATATTTATTGCAAAAATTAAAAAGTCAGGTTAAATTTATAACTAATTTGAAAGGTTTGGATTTTTTTTATCATAAAGCCTTAAAAAATTGATAATCTTCAATATGTAATAATCCAAAAGCTAATTAACATCAAGTGAGAAATATGTATATAGTTCCAAAAAAAAGAAAAGTGAGAAACATGCATGTGGCTTTCACAAAAGAGACAGCAAAGAGGGACGAGTTACGGTGTTAGAAAAGGAGCGAAAGCTCCATTCTTTCTCATCACGATGAGCTATCATCACTCTTTTGCCTAATGCTTTCTCCTTACACTCATTTTCTTGCACCAATGGAGACACCCTTGTATTATAATTATTATTATCGAACAGAATCTCTATAATTATGCTCATTTCTCCTCCAATAAGCTTATTTTTAGCTGCCCATCTTTGAATTTTGCCTGAAGTTGTTTTGGGAAGATTTCCACTCTTCACAAGCACAACTAGCCCTACTTCAACTTCCTCTTCCTCCATTACACCTTTCTTGACATCTTCACATATTTTCTTCAAAACGACACCATCATTTTCACTTGTTTGCAGCATTTCTGCAACAATAACTAGTGTATTAGATATCTCCAAGGCAGCAAGACAACCTCCTCTAAGAAACTTGGGGCAGCTGTTATGAGCTGCCGTTTCTATATAATGCGGGTGTATCTCTTTATCATTTGGGAGTTTTATTACATCTGAACATCGACCGGTAACATATAGATACCTTTCTTCTCCTTTTATGATTCCTCTATCGCTTGTTCGTACATAACACAAGCTTAACCTGTTCTTCAGCCTCGCCTGAAAAATTTCCCGAGTTAAAGATGGATGACTCAGATAACCAGAACAGTTGCTTGGTGATGAGACCCAAATCTCACCTTCAATCCCATCTATTACTGGTTCGAGTGTGTCTTCATTTACGACTATTATGTCCATGTCTCCTTCGTCTTCGTCTTGAGAATTGAGCCTTGCAACAGGTAAGAGCTTGTTGTGAGATGGAAAACTAGAAAAGTTGTTGTTGTTATCTGTAATTCTCCAAGCTGTTGAAACGAAGGTGCAATTCTCAGCCAAACCATAAGATGGAGAAATGCACGATGGATTTAACCCAAAAGACTTGAACACAGAAATGAATTCTTCAACTGGGGCCATGTAAATTGGCTCGTTAATTATGATCAAGTTTCTCAAACTCCATAGATTTATAACACTAGTTCCTTTCTCAACTCCACCACGCTTAACAACAAGAGGCAACGTGAAGGAAGGAACAGGTGTGCAGGTACCTTGGAAGTCTGAAATCAGCTCTAACCAAAGCCTAGGCCTAGCAACAAAAGCTCCAGGCGATGTTAGGACACATGTTGCACCAGATATAATAGTAAGCAACAGAAATTGGAGACCACAATCATGGTACTGAGGCAACCAAGAAACTATAACACTGTTCGGATGGAGATCATAAGCTTTTCTTGCTACTCGTACATTATGAGTAGCTGATCCTGCAGTTACAAGCACAGGTTTTGGAATTCCGGTTGCACCTGAAGTGTACTGAATCAAGTAAACTTCGTTTGGTTTGCAACCATTATACGAAGAGAAAGACTCTTTACTATTTGAAGTACCTGCAGCTAATTCCTTTTTTTTTTTGAGATCATTTGTAGAAATCCACTTCACCTGCTGCAACAACTTAGCAAGCTTATGGTTACTAGAGGATGAAGAGATGTATTGGTGAACACTGGCAATGTAATCTTGTGTAGCTATGGCAGCTTTAGGCTTTGTTTGGGAGAGAACTCTAACAAGGTGGTGATAATTTTCGTTGGTGAAAAGAGGATCAGGAGGGAAAATGGGTATGCTTAAAAGGCCAGCTCTTTGACAACCAAATATGAATTCAACAAGTTCAAGGCCAGGCGGGCATAAAATGACAACCGTGTCACCTCTTAGCAATGGGACAAGTAAGTTCGATGAAATTAAATGGACTGAATCATTGAGCTGACTGTAGGTAAGAACTGAACCACTGGTTGCACCACCTTCAGCCCAAATGAAGGCTGGCTTGGAGCAGAATGCTGGTAGGCTAGCCCAAACTGGGAGGTACAAGTCAACCACTGGTTGGTCAGGAAAAGAAGGGTCATAATTTTCGTAGTTCATTTTGTAATTAAGAAGTGGGTACTCTTTTTTTTTTGCTGAGCAGATGATTTCTTGGGCCATTATATAGGTGGAGAAAATTACAATCTAAATAGTAGATGATAGAGGTGGGCATAATAATGGTTGTTTGGATAAAACAAGAAGTTGGTATAAAATTAAATGGATATTCCACTAGAATATTCACATCCTATGTTTTATACTAAGCAATCTCAATTTTTTTTTACTTGTCTATTGAATATCCGAAGCACATTCATTTGGAAAGATTAAAAAAATAGGAGGAATGTCCATTTACTGATGTTTTGATATCCTTAATTTTTGTATCTTATATACCCATTGTAATGCGGTGACGAATTTCCAGCATTTTGCTAGCCGTCCTAGGATTTCTTGTAAATTTTTACCTTTTTATGCCAAAACTATGGTCGATTAAAGTTCTTATCATAAAAAACCCAACCAAATAATTCTTTCAACTATCTTCAATATGCATTTTGGTGGTGACAAAGTTATTCCTCAAAACTTTTGGAAGAACATACATCACAAATATAGTATGAGAATAAGTTTTTTTCAGAAGGACATTTGCCTCAACTATACATGTAAGATAGTTTCACTAAAGAAAAGGATTATGTACTAAAAAATCAAAATTATGAAAAATAATAATAATAAACGAAATCAATGTTACAAATATGTCTCCCTTAATTCTAAAGTTATCTATACACCTTTTTAATTACACAGAAATTAACAAAGTTAATAACTGTGCAAAATCTTTATTTTCTTCTAAAAAATTAAAAAAAAAAACACTAACAAGTTAAGATATAGTAAAACCTTAATAAAATAATATTATTAGGAGTAAAAAATATTATTTTATAGAGATTAGTAATTTATCGAATAATACTTTGATATATTTGTTAAAGTTTGGATGAAAAAAATTTATTATTTAATCGAGTTATTAATTTATTGAATGAAAATTCCGTATGTTATAAAAATGAAAATTCCAAGTATTGCAAATATACATATGTAAGAGTACTCTATGACCTTCATTTCCGGAATCTAAATTTGTGACAATCCATTGATAATTGCAGCTGCCCCCAAAAAAAAAAAATGGAGGAAGGTAAAACATTGAAGCTTCCTTTAAACTATAATGTCTCTTAAGATAAGAGTATTGATAGTAGAATCCATTATGTTAACAAAGGCACTAGAAAGTACAGGCAGTTTTATTTAACTTTCAATCAAAGCAAGTTCACCTAGAAAATACACATCGATCTCTTAACTGTGTTTGGCTTTCCTGCACTGCTTCACGAGCCCTTGTCAAAAAGTTATCAACAAACTCATCACTTGTTGAAGTCCCTAAAGAAAAGCATCATCGGACATTCTGAATAACTACAAATTAGTTGTGTAGTTTGAATCATTATTAATTTCCATACCATAATTAGACCATGAAGTATTGAATTCACAGCCTTTAAATGTCAAACTCACAAGATACGTAACAAACAAATACGTACTGCAAATTAAATTAAATAAATAGGCGACATATTAAATTCAGTCAGCTAAAAGTCCCATTTTACAACAAGTTATAAAACCTTAGCTTAATTCTTTTTGACTACGTATATTACAAAGAGAAATTCCAAAAGAAGTTATATAACATATGTATGGTAGAACCTATATATAGAAATACTCTATAATGGAACAACTTCTATAATAATAAAAAAAATTACGGTCTCAACTTACATTGACTAGTTATAAATAAACCTCTATAAAATTATAAACTCTCTATAGTAATAAAATTTCAAAGGTGCCAACAATCACTACACCATAACTTGTGATTAGAGGCGGTAAACTTGGGTTGTGGTTAAAACCGCCCCAATAAGGTGCCTAAAAAATCTTTGACCAAAAGTTTAAGGGTTTATCTAGTTTTTTTGTCTTTTTTTTTTTACAACTTAACGACTGTGAAAGGAGAAAACGGAGGGGTGTTAACAGAAGTGCCAATTTATGCCACGATTTTAAACTTTAAGGGGTGATGTGTCAAAAAAATTAGTTTAGGGATTTTTCAGCTCCCTGACAAATAGTTAATGGACTTTTTTGGCCCTTTGATCTCAAAAGTATAAAAATATTCTCATTCTATTATTGTGGACATATTTACCCTTAAAATTGTGAAAAATGGTGCATAAATACCATTTTATGAACTTTGAAGGAATGGAATCATAGAGGAGAAAAGCGATAAAAGTCATGTGTTTCTTTAGGTGGGTTTTTTAACCGCTCTTCTCTCTTTATAAGATTATAATGGATCCCACTTAAAATGATTTTAACATTTCTTCCATTCAAGATTAATTAATAGAATGATATTTATGCACCATTTTTAACAATTTTAGTAACTAATATATCCATAATAATAGATTGACAATTTTTTATACTTCCAGTAATATTTCAATATAACTTATATGTACCTTTTACCTATAATTTAACTATAGTAAATGAAATAAAATATAACTTGTTAATGATTTTAATAATTAATTATATTAATAATGATTAATTACAGTAAATAAAATGTATATTGTACTTAAAAAGTTGAAGTAACAATAAATTGTAGCAAGTAAAAGAGTGAGAAAAATTGATTAAGTGGTAGGTTATTAGTTAATGGGTGACACACTTTGAAATTAGTATCTTGTTTAACGCCTCTAACTGGGACATCCAATAAGAGCATTTAAGTCTTTTAATTTAAGTTTTTGAATTTGTCAATACATATTAGGAAAGTGTTTAATATCTCAAATTGAGACATCCCAATAGGGGCATTTTTATCTCTTAATTTAAGTTTATTTAACTTTTTGATACACATTTATTAATCATCAATTTATAATTTATCAATTTTTTATTTATAATTTACACAAATACCCTTATTAGGATGTCCCAATTTAGGATATTAACAATTATTGTACACATTAGTTAATCACCAACATATCACACATTCATTTTTTAGATTTATAAAATATATATATATATATATATATTGGACATCCAATTTGAAAGGTTAAATATATATGCTATGATACTCCCATTTAAATATTCTCCACAGAAGATAGTACTATAGTATAATACTAAATGACTACTTTACCCTGAGTAAGAAAAGTGAGCTAGGTTGTTGCTATCTTAATTTTTTTTCAAGAACTTCTACAAGAAAGAATTGTAACAAGATTATAATTTTAGGGTAAAATAAATTACGTCAATCAAGGCTGCAATATTTTAATTTTCTAACATATGAATTAAATAGCGAAATTTGAATTCATAAACATTACAAATACAATCATAATCATTATATATCAAGTAATTAAAACCAACTAAATTTTACAATTTCTTTGGGTGATAGGAAAAACGAAAATCGAGAAACAATTAAATTAAGAATTTGTTTTGAGAATTATGGATAATTTTTTTTTTTTTGGAGATTTCGTAATGGACAACTCCATTCTTTATACTTAGAACATTAATTGAAAGATTTTCTAAATGAAAGTATCGCTATCTTTTTCATAAAAAAAAAAAAGTATTGCTAACTTTTGGTAAATAAAAAAAATCCTTATGTAAATTGGATTTAATAAATTAACTATACTGATTTTTTTTCAAATTTTTAAACCTAATTAATTAAGAATTTCAATTATTTTAAATAGTATTTAAAAATCGCTATATAAATTGGAATTAATAAAATAACTTGATTAAGTTTAGAATTCTAATCCTAATCCTAATTAATTAAGGATTGTATTTTTTTTAATAATTAATGTAATAAAATAGAGAATTGCTAATCTATCCAATCTTAATTTTATCTAACAAATTAATTAAAAAAGGACATGAGAATAAATTTAGTCTTTACCCCCTTCCTACATGTATAAATATTTAGGTCGTTCTTATATTGGTTTGGAGGTTTTAGACGATGGATAAGTATATTCTTATGAAAACACTGGGTGAGGGTACTTACGGTAGGGTTTGGAAAGCAATGAACAAGAAAGATGGAAAAGTAGTTGCTGTAAAGATGATCAAGAGAAAGTATTATTATTATTATTCTGGGAAAGAATGCGTTAATTTACCTGAAGTAAAGGCGTTACTAAGACTGAATAATCATCCGAATATTATTAAACTGAAAGAAGTAATATTAGAAAGAGAAATACTCTACTTGGTTTTTGAGTGCTGTATGGAAGGCGATCTTCGTCAAGTGATGGGAGAACTTGGGGATCGTTTACTTTCAGAATCACAAGTGAAGAAGTGGTGTTTACAGGTTCTTCAAGGGCTTTGTTACATGCAGAAAAAAGGATATTTTCATCGTGACTTGAAGCCAGAGAACTTGTTGGTTAAAGGAGAAACTGTTAAGATTGCCGACTGGGGTTTCGCAAGAGAAATCAATTCAGAACCTCCTCCATACACAATGAACGTCATGTCGCTTTGGTATAAGGCTCCAGAAGTGTTGATTCCATCAGGGATGTATGATTTCAAAGTTGATATGTGGTCGATGGGTGCAATTATGGCTGAGTTATTCACATTCAGTCCTCTTTTTCTAGGAAAAAGTGAAGGAGATCAGTTGATGAAGATATGCCAGATTATGGGTAGTCCCACAATGGACTCTTGGCCTGATGGACTGCTTCTTGCGGATCGTATGGGTTATAAATTTCCAGAATTTAGAGGTGTGGATTTGTCTTTACTGATGCCAACAGCAAGTAACGATGCAATCAATCTTATCAGCTCATTGTGTTCTTGGGATCCAAGCAAGCGGCCTACTGCGGCAGAGGCACTTCAACATCCTTTCTTCCACAGTTGCTATTCAATTCCTCGGCCTTGTTACAGAGAAGAAAATGAAGTTGGAGTTAGAGAGCTTACAATTCCTGGACCAGATCATGCACCCTATAATAAAGAATGCTTTTTCAGAGAACCCGGAGGAATTCCGATTAGTTCAATTCGATACAACAAAGACCACCTTCAAGCTGCGGCTAGATATCTGCTACAAACTCTTCGGATTTGACCCACCAACTTGCAATATTTTTTTTTTAATTAGTAGGAAAGGGCAGTCAATATATTGTGGGTCTGTTTAATTTTTTAATCAATAAAATATTAAATAATTAATTAATTAGTATATAGTGTTTTTTGTACTGTATCTATTTTTGTATTCTTGGGGTAATTTAGCTTTGCACTTACCCTTTTATTGATAGGCTACTGAATGGTTAAATTTATAAATGTTTTACTTCTTCTTCTTTTTTTTTTTATATCTTCCAAATAATATACGAATGAGATGGCAGTAAGTAGCCATTGCTAATTAGCTGCAAAAATGTTGTTGCACTTGGTTTTCTGTGATAGATTTTCCTTTTGTTTTAGTATTAATTATTATCGATGCATGAAGATCATTTTTGCTTTGTGGTCATAATGAGATTTGGAATTATATTCTCTGTAAAAGCCTACCTGTAAATTGGAATTAATAACTCCACACGATATGTTTCATGGGGTTATACAGATATGGTAATTAGCAGTCAATATTACTGCCAAGATATACACATGGTTACCCTTATTTGGTTCAATTGTAGTGTATTCTAAATGAATTTTTACAAGTATTCATTTGGTTTAGTTATAATTAATTTTAAAATTTTAATAAAATAGTATAATAAATAAATTTTCATTTATATTAAACACATAAACCATGAATTTGAAAATAAATTCTATAAAATTTTATGAATTCATTTATACCAAACGAACATTAGTGAATAAGATATTGGACTAGATGTGATAACCCAATTACATAACTCTCCAAAGCTAAACTGTGAGAAGCCCAATTAAGAGGAAACAGCTCAATATTAGATTTTTTATTAATTAGTGGTGCATAGGAAAAGAAACATTGCTATGCAACATATTATAGTAAATGTATACAATAGATATGAAAACTATATGTACAAAAATTAGCCGCGGATGTATCATTTTGATACGAAGTGAGTATGATCAGTTGTGGCTATACAATATCAAAGTGGATGAATTTTAAATATTTTTTCCTGTTTAGTATCATATCTTATATTGAAGAGGTATTAAATATGCTATCTAGCCAGAAACTGAATTATGAGTCGTTTGTATCTTTTAAGCTGTTTTTCACAATTTATATTCCTTGAAAAATATGATTGAGGTCGGGAATTAAGTAGCAGCAAATAGCTCTAATAATGCTCATGAACACTAACCATGATCTAATCTATAACTCTGAAAATTTACAGTAACAACATAAGAGCCAATAACAAATGTAAAACTGCTCTGCACTATTGTTTTCTAGCCAAATATTTATCTGTATCCGACAATATAATTTCTTGACACCTTACAATTCCTCCTGCTCCTCCTGAGCACAACCATCTGTCACTACCTTTGTTCATATTCCATCTAACCCTGTGCATTGCAATAATTTTTGGAGGAATAACTTCAATTTCATTGGCAACTTCTGCTTTTTGATTTTCTTTTTGCCCTCTGTCAGCTTGTCCTTCATCTATGCAAACCAGTGCTAGTTCCTCTGCTGACTTTTTCTTACTAATGTTTTTGGATTTTGATTTTCTTTGACTTTTGAACACTGCCAACGTTTCCTCATATTCACATTCCAAACTAGGATCATTGCCATCACAAAGGGCTGCCACAAGTTGAAAAAAAATATGTATAATCCCTCAGAAAGATAAACCGTAGCAACATTTACATAATAATGAAATTTATTAACCATACCTAGTAGTTGATTATCAGTGGCTGGAGCTTTAGCCTTCTTATCATTAGCTCTTTTTGTCTGACTTGACTCTAATAAACTCCGCATGGATCTTGCACTGTCCCCAACATTGTTAACTGGCTTCTTCAAAGTTAAAGGGGTGTCTGGTAATGGAATATTAACTGTAATAGCTGTCTCATCTTTACTCAGGTTCCCAATCATGAAATGTGGAGCTCGATTCTTTGACATATCTTTCTCTACTGCTCTTGTTGTGAGCTGATTAAAGACAGAACAAAATAAGCTTTGGCAACGCTCTGAAACAACTTGGACGTCTAATGCACCACTTATTCAGACAACTACCTACAAATGATTTCAGTTTTCATAAAATCCTGCTCAATTGTAGATGCCACTTTAGACAAAGATCCTTTAAAAATTACATCTTAGGTTAAACTCTGTGTTATGCTACAATGTAAACGGATGCTCAAAGACAGTTTTGTTGATGAAATCAGAAATATAATCTTCCTAAGAAGAAATTGTCAATCAAGAAACACAGAGAATTGCATTCATTGTGGAGAGGACTATTCTGAAATTTTTCTACACTTTTAACAGTGCATGATATGATATTAACTTCCAGTATGAGTTGAATCTGTATGTGAACCAATAAACTGATATCAAGTCAAATGAATAACATGAAGGGGTACAACATGTTATAATAGGAAAAAAAAAATTAAACTGACCTGGAAGCGGCAAACACTACCATCTGCACTACAATATGCCACCATACCTATTGAAATTCACAGATAATGACAAAGTAAATGAAGCAGAACAAAATAAAAGCATTTTCAATTAACATAGCTGCCATTATTTGGTAAAAGGGGACTTTTGCAGCATACTGATATGCGGGTTATAAAGTTATTGTGTACTAAGTCATAGTTGACAATATTTGCCACCAGCCATTTGACTACATAAAAATGAACACATTCGCAAGTGGTCATGCAAAATATTTTACAAAAATTTATAAAATGAAAGCATCCTATTCTAGAGCAAATCAAGCCTAAGATCCAAACCTATTTCTGTTGTACAGTATGCATATGCAATTTCAGATATATATATATATATATGGGAGGGGGGATACGAACTCGGGTCTCCAGGGTCGATTACAATGTCTCTACCTCTACCATTAGGCTACACCTAGGGAGACATGCAACTTCAGATATTGTATTTAGCATACGCATATGATTTGACCCTAAGAGCAAAAACAAGCCCAATAACTTAATATATGCTGAGGTTATTTTCGGCTTAATATAGGATTCTCCATGGCAACATGCACAAAAGAAAACATTTTTTTTATAATTGTTGTTCTCTCGGGTATTCAGAGCTCCATTTAGAGCCCCAATTAATCCCGGTCGAGTGAGTTCCATTTGGAAGCACACTCTCCCCATGCGGCCCTAAGGATTGAACTCTCGACCACCAGGTGTATAACCTGCAAGCCCAAGTGGTTTTACCACTTGAACCACGCCCCATGGGTTACTTGTTCATATTCTCATGTACCCTCCCTCCCCCCTCTTTTAAATAAAAAACTAAATAATTTCACCTCTAATAAGAATAGTAGGTTACCTGTTTCTCTGGACACTTGAACACTCCAGATAGCAAAGGATGAAAAATTAAAAACATTTTGCATTCCTTGCTGTTTAGGCCCAACGGTAGGTTGTCCATTAACATGGGCGTCATATGCAGCCTTCACCAAGCTAAGGAGTCTCATTGTTCCATCGTCAAAGGATAGGATAATACATCTGAAAATGTAAAAAGTTAACAAATAGGCTGCAGGAAAAAAATCACACTTAAATCAATGTTCCATTGACTGAAAAGATAAAAAAAAAAAAAAAAAAAAAACCTAGGATCTGCCAGCCAATCCACACTGTAAATGAATTTTGGTGCTGGATGAAGGTCCCACAAAGGTCGGAATGGATCACTGAAAAAGCCAGGAATTATATCTTTAATGTAGTGCAACATGTAATAAGATTGTATATTAGATCTTAATTTGAATGGCCAGTCTCCAGGCTTGGTATGCTTTGTATAGCCGTACCTAGTTAAGACTTTTCCATGATGAATGCAGAGTACAGACAACAAAAATGAAAAGAATTTCACATAACTCATAAAATAAATAAATAAAATGAAGGCACTTGATATTGAGTATCCACACAAAGCAAACAGAGTCCAAGACGATAGAAAGACACAAATATATGTTAAATTTGTATTAAGATATAATGTTATAGCCAAAGAAACCAAAATAATAAATGAGTCCATAATAAAAGCCCATACCAAAAATTCATTCAGATATCAGATGGTTGTGAAATCCATAAAGATGTATCACTTCTACTTTGTTTTAGCTTTATAGATTATATCAGTAACAACCCAAGCCATGAAGGAACGTGAGAAATATACTCATGAAATATACGAACACTAATACAAATTATTTTCAGCTCTTTGGAGGCTCCAGAAGGTGTAAGAAACATATATATAGCAATTTCATGGAAAATCAGTTGGAAGCACACACAAAAGATAAAGTCATTTCTGAAATCAGAATCAGGATACATCTCTGCTTCATCTGTCTTTAAAGGGACAAAAACAACTTCTCATTCAGTGTTACAAGCATGCATTTACCATATGTTTGCTAGGCCCAAACATGAGAAATAAGTGCTAATTAGCGCTCCAATTGAAAAGTTCATGTATGTCCTATACAACTCTATGGAACAGAACCATTAAAAAGTACTTAATTAAGAATCTGAAGCAACAAACAGAAGCATTTACCGTATGTCCCAAAACTTCAGGCCTCCATGTCCACCAGTAAGTATAACATTTGAGCTCTCTTGATCACTGAAAATTTTCGAAAAGTGTCATGAGCAAACACAACTGCATCACAAAAGATGCTCAATCTGGAACATAAATAGATGTTACATTCCATTTGGGTGCATTGCCCAACATAGTACATATAATTACTATATAAAGTACTTAACCATGCTCGATTTCCAGAACTTAAATGATTAGAAGTTCTTGAAACTGTAATATGGATGCAGATATTATCAAAAAGAAAGGATCAAATGAAAAGGAAATAAAAGAAATGGATGCAATATACCATACTTTGTTAATTAGTCATGAGTGAACAATGATATGAGATGGCCTAGCATCTCTGCAAATAAGTTGAATTGTATCTAAGAAGACAAAAGAGAACCAAAGGAATTTAACAATTCTAAGTTTGCCAGCGATCAATTTTTTACCATGATTAATTCAGAAGCAGCTTACTTTTCTCTAATAATGTTCCATCCTTGATATAATGATGTAGACAAAGCAATGCAGACATCTGTCTTATTTAATTCTTAGTTATGATGATTCAAAAATTTCCCGTGTTTATTTTCTCATTACAAAGCAATGCAAACATCCAATTTGAGAAACGCATAATTTTAACACTATATAGAAGTCTGTTCTGCTTAGGAATTTCTTTGCTTCCTACAATTTTTCAAATGACCAAACCTTAGTATTTTACAATTGAAGCAATATGACGTACACAAGTTGTTTCATCAAAATAAACATTGACAACACTAGAAAACCTTTTTAGGCTAGGTCACATGACCTGCTGACAGTTTTGCAGATTATTAAATCAAATGGTCAGCTTACTGATTTGCAATATGCATTAAAATAAAATAGTTGAATAAAAAAATATCATGAGAAAATTGTAAAAATCTGAAATCTCTGACCTTCCAACTGGGGCCCATGCAACTGCTCTAATGGCAACTGTATCTGCGCTGAAACACAGCAAAGGCCTTGTATCTGAAGAGTAAGAGTGTAAACAAGAAATAATCAGTACAATTTATGCTAAAAGTATGAGATTTGACATGAACCATCTATATAGCATACAAGCTCAGATATGAAAAAAAAAAAAATACTCAAGTCGTTACCTCCAGATATGCCACTCACAGAGAACTTCCATAAAGCAACCTGGACATTGATGAAATGGCCATGTGATGGTTAGAGAAGCAATAACCTCTTTGGAACTACTAAACTAGGACTTATAAATTTTTATCTTCACAAAGGACGTGAGATGGTTATATCCAAAAACAAGTCTCTGATCATTTTAACCAAGTTACTTACTTTTCTACTCAATAGAAATTTCAAGTTTCCATCATTTGGCATTTTGATCTATTTGGCTACTTATATTTGTTCGGCAATCATGATTCCAGTACTTGGATTCATTAATTTCAGAGTTTCCTGAACCAAACTTGGAACGCTTTTAGGGTAATTGCAAATCATATGTGAATTTTTTAGCTTATAATACAATCCATAAATGAATAAAATGACAAGAAGGTAGGATTGCTTAAACTGGGCAAAAAATGAACTAGGTCAACCAACTAGATACAATCAACATCTATTTCTTCACAGCATGTGCCCATTTTTAGAATAGAGTAGCTATTCATGATGAGGACAGTAAGCTTATTACCCTTGTGCAGACATGCAACTAACTGATCTACATAATTTCTCAACTATGCAAATGTATGGCCACTACGCACTTGTACATACTGAGATGAAGAAATGCATGATATTATTAACTCTGAGAAGAAAAAAATAGATAATTGACAAAATACCGTTCCATCATGGCATCCAGCAAGTAAGTAATCATGTGGGTATGAAGTCGACCACTCCACTGTCAAAGGAATGCTGCATAGATAATTGTATACAGGAATTACAATGAATCAAATAAAACATGGACAAATAATGACCCGTGAAGATATGGTTTTCAAGCTCATGAAAAATCCACAAGATTTTTGGATAGACAAATTTGATATTCCAATGAACTGAGAGATCTTCATGAATTTTCATATTCAATTGTGCATATCTATTCGAATCTAAAACCCCCAAAGCATACATCTAACATTCAGGGGAAAGGATGATATGCTGCACTGACATCCTTCCACCTTTTTTCTTTCATTTTATTGTACTCCTCAAGGGAATGAATTTCTTTCTCATCCAATTAAACAAAGAGGAATTGTTTCAGATGGTCAGACCATACTACATGGAAGCTTGAATTATACTCTTAAAGTTCTTCAATCTTACAAAAGATTCTAGTTTGCAATGGATACTATAACAGAACTATAAGCATTCTAGCTTCCCAAGGAAAGTATACATACTTCAATTCCTGTAACAGGTTAACACATCTATGAAACGAAAAGTTTAGTACTTCACATAATCCAGAAAATATTTTCTTTATCACAGTTAAATTTCACGTAACTATCAAGAAGGTAGAACATAGGCAAGTAAATTACCTTTGTGTTTCACTATGCTTAGCAATTGAACCTCGAAATACTGGCTCGAGTTTAACAAATCGAGGATCAGTACCTTCTCTCTGAGAAGAATAAGAATAAATAACTTTTGTTACATGAGGAAGAGGAACATCCCATCTGCATATGAAAATGGAAAGTATAAGATAATAGCGAATAAAATGTAGGTGTACGGGGTTTAGACATTTTGAATTTAGACATTTTATTTACAAATTTCAGTGGATTAAACCCAAAATCGTACTGAATGGAGACAAAGAATCCATGTAGCCGACCCCAAATAACTTGGGATTAAGGTTCAGTTGAGTTTTCTAAATGCCACAATTTTACCCCCGTGCATGTAATAATTAATATTCATCTGATTCATTGAATGCATGAGAATTGCGAGTCGCACTTCAAGATATACAAAGATCTTTAATTCACATTAATCTACTACCTAATAACTCATTCCTGAAAATCAGTGATTTCCCTCTATGCAAACAGCCTAATATGATCAACTCCCAGAACTAGAAAATAAAAAGAGTAGTGAGGAAAATGTGAACAGTTAATTGTTAGTTCTTATACATACAACTTACACTTCCAAGGATCCATTTCCTAGCAAGACAGCAAGATAACCCATCCGATGATGGCATTTGGAGCCAGAACCATAACAAGGCCGCCATTTCACGTCCCATACAACTTTTCCATTATGAGCAAGGCATAACACAACTCTTGGCAAAGCAAGATCTGCTGGGATCAAACAAGAAACAGAGTTGATGTCCCCAGAAACATTATCTGAACCAAATTTAAGCAATGTAGGATCATGTCCACTGTTCCCCAGTATTTGGTCACTCCTAGTGAAAGACTGATCATCTTCATTTTGACCCAATAATGGTGGACATAGAACATCAGCACATTTACCACCAACCCTTGCCTTACTTTTCCATCTATTTTGTCCTGTAGTTTCAACAGTGGAATTACATGCAGAAAGTGCTTTGGTAGAACTTTTACGTCTTTTCTCGTATTTCTTTGTGGGCTGTTCTAGCATATTCTCAGAAACCCCTTCTATAGCAAGCAACTGAGATGAAGCTTTTGGATATTGGACACCAGAGGTTTCCTTACTATTCGATCTTCCCAACAGCCCAGTAGTTTTAGGAACTAAATTATTTGCAGACAGTGCTTTGTTAGAAGTTTTTCGTTTCTTTCTGTTGTTTTTAAGTATGGTCTGTTCCTGGGTACTCTCAGAAACCCCTTCTATAGGAAGCAATTGAGATGAATCTTCTGGGTACTGAACAGCAAGGGCTTGGACATATTGGTTCTCGCAATTTAAATTATCAAGAGATTTATCAATGGCTTTCTTTATAGGTCGTCCTCTTGGCCTCTTCAGTGGAGTTGAAATCTCCTTCGTGGCTTCAACATCAAGAGATTCTTCAGTTTGCTTCTTTCTAGGTCTACCTCTTGGCCTACTGAAATCAGTGCAGTTTTGACTTGTGGACTCACCATTGGGAGAGTCTCCTATTTCCTTCTTTCTAGGTCTTCCTTTGGGCCGCTTTACAAGAGCTGATTTATCGCTGCAGGCATTCTTAATTTGAGTTCCTTTTTTAGACTTTTTTAGTGGAAGTGATGTTTCCTCATCTTCAATGGCATTTAGAACACACCATATCTGAACAACACCTCTGCCAGTAAGCGGAGTGCCAATCTTGTGATAATAAGAGTCAGGAGGATGGGCAGCAACAGCGACAAACTAGAAAAGAAAAGGCATAGTCTAAGCAAGCAATAAACAAAGGAAGAGAAAAGGCATTAAAAATTAGGTAAAGCCGTAAGCTCTTTAATTCATTATCCTTTCAACCAAGGATGTTCAATAATTCAAACTGAAATAACTAAACTGTACAACTGCATAATTTGCCAAAAGTTAATCCAATAATCTGAACTCAAGTTGTTAACAACGAAGAATACACACCCAAACTAAAAAAGGACATAAATACCTCACATTTGATACAAGAAGAAGGTGTCTCATGAGCTCTAGGACACCAATCCAATCCCCAAACAGACCCTCCAACATGCATAACAAAATCTTTGCTACAATAAAAATAAATAAAGAAGTTAGAAGAATTACATAATAATTTTACAATTTATACAATAAAGAAAAGATGATATTAGAATTGATACCTTGATTGTGAAGAAAAAGATGATGGATGATTAGGAACAGCAACTGATGACAAGTGAGTCATATTTACTTCACCAAGAACACCTTTATTTTGAGAATTTTTTCCTTCTTCACAACAAAACCTAACTCTTTTAGCTTCATAACCACAATGCTTCCATTCTCTGATCACAAATACAAATCAAATATCAAAAATTTTATTTTGCTTTTAAAATAAAAATAAAAAAAACTGCAATTAATGTGATGATAAATAAATAAATAAAGACTGACCTGAAGAAAGTGATTGAGGAAGCTAATTGTTGAATTAGAGAGGAATAGGTGACTGTTGTTTCTCCACATAACTTAGAAATCTCGTCAATTGCTTTAAAATGATTCTCAATTGAATCATCAAACACTGAAACCCTAATTTTTGTATCTTCTTCCTTATCTTCCTCCATATGGTTCTTCGGTGGGGAATATAAATAACCAACGATTTTTTTGAATAATTAAAATAAAAGATTAATTACATTTTTTTTTTTAACCATCTGCATTAAAATCAAATAGCAGAACATAAGTACAGCTTTTGATGAAATGAAAGGGTACAAAGGGATTTAATAAAACCAAATGAGATAAAAACTAGAGAGCAACGATTAGCATTAGAAGATTGCACAGTTTAAACTAGTCCTAGAATGGCTCCAATGCCAAAATTTTCAAAAGCACAAAACTTTAGAATAGGGGAGGGGCTACAGAAAACGCAATAAACAATCAATTTCTGTAAAAGGGTAGTCATAATTTTATTGTATAACATTAAAGAAACACAATTGTTACCATTGCCTTGAAAGTTCTGGGTGAGGGGGAGAATGTAGCAAAACTAGGAGCAGAAGCAGCAGAATAAATTAGAGGATAAATCTTTTTATCAGAAAGATAAGTACTAGGAGGAGGAAGTGATTTCAATTACGGCTGAGCCGGGTTCGGGGGAATTTGGAGATCAGAAAATCTCTGGACCCGAACCGAACTTCAGAGATTATGAAAATCAAAGAACTGGAACCGAACCAAAATATTAAATCTCCGTACCGTTTTGTGCGGAAAATTCGGGACGGTTCGGTTCGGTGATTCGGTACTTCGGACTGGTTCAAAACGGTTAGATACAAAACGGAGATTTGGAGATTTTAGAAAATAAAATAAAACCATGATTCATAGTATTCCTAGCAAAAAATAAAGCCATAAAATGTATAAAGTTTAACATATATTAAACATAAAAATAAAATATCAAACAATTATGCTACTGTCATTAAGAAGCTATAAACAAAGTGCAAATCACCAGAAATAGAAGAATCAAAATCAACATGAAATAATATTCTTGGCCAATTCTCTCATGAATGATATGCTATTCTCCAGTCACCATCATATTTGTCTTCTTGGATTCATGCACTTAATTTCTTCTCTTGTTGGCGTGCCCAAAACCTGATTTTAGATAAGCAAACAGGGGTTAAAACTGAGAAAGAGGGATTATACATACCCATATCAAGGCCTAAGCATCTCTATTTCAGGTAAAAAAATAATCAAAGCAATGAATGAATTCCAGACAAAAGATACAAAGTGTAAAGAAAATAGTGAGTTTAACTCAAAAACAGAAAAGAAGAACAACGATGTGTCAGATTGCCAGTCAACTGCATATTTTCTTTAACTCAAAAACAGAAAGAACAATGAATGATATAAAAAGCTTCGCAAAAATTCTGCCGCTAAATATTCGCTTTTGAATAGTGAATACTTTTACACTAAAGTATAAGTCACTGCAAAGATAGACCTGCAC